>APFE030165329.1:0-142784 GCA_000404065.3 Pinus taeda
CCAATGGATCAGGTTCCCAAAGGTGAACCTCATGTTGGATGTTATTCTTTAAAATATCTATGAAGACATCAATCCTATGCTCCTCTGGAATATGAATTACCCTTATATTCAATTTTTCGAATTCCTCAATATGCTCCACCATTGAACCATTTTGTTCAATATTTATCAATTGGCTAAAGAAGGTGTTTCTCTTTGTATCCTCTTAATGTGATATTGTTTTCTCCATAAAAAATGACCAAGTGACAATTTGTTTACGAGAGAAAATCCATAGATACCATACATATTGATTGAGTTCTAAACATAAAGTTGCAATGCTTACCTTTTTGTCTTTTGCATATTATGGAGATCAAAATATTGCTCCATCTATAGTATCCATGTTATGGGATCATTTCCATCAAACATCCTCATATCAATATTTGGAATATGGTGGGTCTTCAATCCAATTTTACAGTCTATGAAATTATGATTAACATTTCATTTGTTCTCAGCATGATTTTCCTCTACTACCTTTTCGCCATTAGGATACATTTCTTGTAGCAACTTTGTCAAACCTCCCATGTATTTCTTCAAATCTTCCATGTTTCCTTTCAATTTGGCTTCTATACCATCGATATTAGATTCCATTCCATTATTCAAACCATCCATCTTAGCTTCTGTTTCTTTTTGTGAGAGAAAAATTTGTTGCATTTGGTCTCGTAATTTTGATATATCGTGTTGCATTTCTTCCTCTTCTTCATGTGTCGTAGTAGAGAGCTCGGGTTCCTTACTAGGTGTTTCCATTTTATTTATTTGAGGAATCAATTAATGATAATTATGCTTCACTATACCCTTGGAATAACTTCAAACTAAATTTTCAAACAAAACTTATGCAAATTTTAAAAACTACACACATTTTTTTCTCTTTCTAAGCGCTCGATATTGAATCTGTTGTATTTCTGTAATTTCCAATATCCAAGGTTTGAAATTTCCCATGGTAAATTTTGAATCTTCTTTCCAACCCCATAGTTTAGACCAAGATTAGATTCTTCAAGAAAGAGTTATGCAAAATCTCCCATCATGACCTGATTATAGACTAGTTCAATAGATCGAATTTGTATGGAGTACCACGTGTCACTGGTTTGACCTTCGGCCCTTACATTTCTATGCGAAAAACTAAAATTCATGCAATTTCTGCTTCTTTTTGCAAAATTCAAATCTGATGCCTAAAGCAAAAGTTATGGTGATTGTCTCTAGGTCACTTGTTTGAGACAAAATTATGGAGCCTGCAAAACTCTAACTATCTCAGAACATATCTCCGAAAATATAGTGAACCAAGATATGAAATTTTTACATGAAGTTCCATGAGATTTAATATCTACGAGGTAAACATTTCAGCTTCTGAAGCCTTGTATAAAACATGTTATTGTGAAGATGCCAAGATGACCTGTTTGAAGAAGAAAAACCCTAGAATCCAAAGCTCTGATACCAAATGTTATGCAACCATCTTACAAAATAGAAGAAGAGATAGATCAACGACTTCAAAATTGGCCTCTTCAAGGGGGGAAACTCTTTTGAATTACACAAATTAAAAAATCTTGTATAATTCAAATGACAAAACATATTTTCTATATATAGGAGTCTAAGGGGTCACAATATAATCAGAGTCGACATAACAATAATAATGTAAGGGCACAATAATAACAATAGTGGGCTTCTATGGGGAAAAATAATAACAATATGGGGACTACATTGGCACAAAAATAACAATAAGGGGGATACACTAACAATAAAAATGAGGGAATACACTATTATTATAGGGACCTAACATCAAATTCATAGTAGCAAGGAGAAGAGCTTAGCGTTGATGAAACAAAGTCTTATGTCACCGTCGTCAGGTCATGTCTTCTCAAAGTGTCACCACAAAAGTCATATGTGTCAATTTATTTTTCCACATCCTTTATGGAATGTAATTATATAATTCCCAAAAGGTTAAGAAAATGTAAAATTTGTGGAATCCCAATGATCCCACATGGAATCTGAAAAGCCACTCGAAAGTTCTAGAGTCATGTAGGAGCTTAAACGTCACATAGGAATTCAAAATTTCATAATAGAAACTCAAGACCCATGAGGGAGGTCAAAAGTCACATGGGAGGTGGAGAGTAACCTCATTTGTTATAAATACACCCTCATATCTCAAGAGAGGGGACTCTGGACTTTTCACCTTGGCTTCTCTAGCTAGGCATAGAGAGAAGATTATTCTTTAGAGGAGAAAGTAGTGACTTATTGTTCCACTATTGGGGCTAGTGTGGCAACATTATAATTATGTATCTTGGGACTTTCACTTAATATATGAAGCTCTCAAAGTTGTTGCACTTTCATGCTATATTGTGAATTATTGTAAGATTTTTCTTTCATTGTTGTAATGTATGTTTATGTTTATACATACTAATGAAAATGAACTATTTCGTTGGAATTGGTGTACATATTTTTGAATGTTCTTTTATGATAATTGTTATCTTGTGAACTACTTTGTAGGTTAATCAATGATTCTTTACATGCTCTTGTGTGTCTCTTTTAGGATAGTATTATTACTTTTCTTCTAGAGGCCCACTCTCTCTTTTCCCTTTTGTGAAATTACTTTATATGAATTTTAATTGTATGCTTCAAAGTGTTAACTTGCTTGTTTCAAATATTGTTTGTATAGTCTCTTATGTTGATAATTGCAGCCAAGGAAAATTCCTAAGAATTGTGGAAATTAGCCTTATTTTCCAATTGGGGCTCCTACTCCAAATGGTGTGAGGTCTAGTTGGGACTTCATACCAGGGAGACCCCCTTTCTTGGAGGAAATCTAGCAGTGTAAACAAAGACACAAGCACTCATTAATTATTAATATCAATATATTATATATATATTATATATATATATTAATAATATATATATATGGTCAAATGGAGGCGATTGAATTTGGATTTATTTTCAAGTTTAGGTAATATTTATGATATGAAATCAAAATTCAATCTTTATCATTTTATAATTTATGTGTGTTTATACTAATTTAATTAATTATTTCCTTTTTTATTTGATGATTAGGTACAAAACTAGCATGTTGCTCGCAAAAAGGAAGAAATTTCATATCCATTGAAAATGACCCACTATAATGAAACTTGTTGATCCAATGGAGGTTTCCAAGAAGGATGAATAGGATGCAAAACTTTGTAGAAGCGTCTCTCGACTATGCATTGCATATTCAAGTGGACAACATGATCAACCTTGATCACTGTTGAGTTTAATTACACAATTCCTAGTCTCTCATTCTCTCAAAACACTTGCCCATTGTCCCATCACAATCAACACTTTCCATGAGAAGGCATAGGTAGAATAGATGATTTCCAGATTGATGTTATCTTGTCATGAGTAAACTTCAACTACAGGTGTCATCATTTAAACATGGCAAGGTGATGTTCAAGGAAGTTGTTATCACCTAGAACTGCAGTGATATGTACATAATGATGTCCATAAAATTTTTGTTGTCCACAAATAGGTGTCTAATGGTTGTTGCCCTATGTTTGTTACTTAGGGATCGTGTTTTATAAAAATATTCATATGAATCATTTTCAAAAGCCATTAGTCATCCTCCATCATGATTGTATAAGATATGTCTTGTCTTATACACGTCACTAGTCCTTTTCGCATTTCTGCAACGCAATTTTATTGGCTGATTTTGCAGCGTAATGATGTTTTAGTTCTTTCACAGCGTATCAGTAACCAGCCATTTCGTAGCGCATATTGTTAACTTATAACTGTCTGCGCTACGAAATCATGGATTCGGGGATTTAAGCAGCATTGATTCTTAGAATGTCATGTCTGGGGGATGAGTCAGTATGTCCGTCTGTTTATTGTCAGAATGGCGTCCTTTCAAGCAAGTATAAGCCATCATTCCACCAATAGGTTCATAACCACACACATAAAATCATTCAAATGGTTTGTAATGCTGATAGTGTTATGATGTTTGTTAATGTTGCATGAATTGGTCCGTTTGTATGATAAGACTGTTAAGTTGCAGAGGAGCCCGAGTTCATTCTTTAAAAGGAACCGATTGCAAGCGAGCCGGCGTTCAAAAGTTTGAATTCACATTTGGAGTTGAAGCTAGTAGTGTTTCTCTGCACAAGAATTTCAAAACGAAATGGAGAAGAAGGGGCATCGGTCTGGAAGATGTCAAAGAACAGAACCTGTGGGATTGGATCTCGCTTTGAGAGACGAAGGTGTGAGACAAGCTTTTCAGGATGCTGGTTGCTGGACATTTTGTGAGAAGCTATAGGGTGGGCATGCTGAGGTAACAAAAGCATTTGCCTTAAATTTTACAGGTTTAAGTTCTAAAGTAGCTATGCTAGAATTCCCAGTATCTTCAGAAGTTATTGCTAGGGTGACTAAAATTCTGAGAGAAGGGCAGGAGTGGTTTAAAAATTTCAAATTTGATATGAACCCCTGCAAGGAGTTCCTGAAGGAGCCTTATGTAAATGAAGATCTTACAAAGGCTGTGCCAAGACATTATGTAAAAGAACATTATGCACTTCTCCTAACATGTATTCAGAAATATTTAACATGTGAAGGGAGATATAACAAGGTTTATTCCTATCATTTTAAGCTGTTGCTGCATTTTACAGGCAAAGCCTTTATAGATATCCCATTCTACTTGTTTCGTAGCCTCAACAAGATGTGTGATAAGATTCAATTGAGGAAAGATGACTGTGAGACATCACTGTTTCACCATGGTTTAGTAAAACTGTTAGTGCTGGATAACCTGCAGAAGATTGGTCGGGATTGGGATTCTTTTATTTTTATGGCTGGTTTTCAGAGTAAGACAGGCCTCACCCCACTGCCTGTTAGAGAAAGAGAAAGGTCAACTGAGGAACCTACTCTTGCTGAACTAAGAAAGGAGATAAAACGCAAGAAGAAGACCAAAACCCAATTGAAGGAATCAATAAAGCCATTAGTTATCAAAGAGACACCTCAATCATCATCAAAAGAAAAAATCAAGCACAAGAAAAATGCACCAGGGTCAAGTGGAGTTGAACAGGTCTCAAGAGTAAAAACCAGAAGTCAGTTAAGCAAAGAGAAGGGCAAATCAATAGCTATTGAAGAAAGTCCGATATCAAAAGCTAGTTTAAATGATTTGCTTGAGGCTATTGATTTTGAGCAAGCTAAATCAGTGCATAGTGAGTCAATGCATATTGACTTAACTCAATCATCACCAGAGAGCACTAAAAAATCAAGGGATTCAAAGAGGTTAAAGTTTGATGAACCTGGTAAAGAATTTGTGTTCAAACCACGGAGGCCAGTCACAAGGAAGCAAATTAAAGAAGCTGAGCAAGTGCACGGAGAAGAGGTAGCTATAAAGGTGCCTAGAACAGAAATAATTGAACAACTGCCTAAAACAGAGGAGGCAGAGAAAATGAAGAAAAAACCCTATACAAGAAGACAAGCAAGACAAATGGAGAAACAGCTGCCCAGAACAGAAAAAGCAAAAGAAATCAAGAAGAAAGATTTGAATAAAAAGGTCCCCATTTCTCAAGAAGCAAAGACTACATCTTCAAAAGACCAGTGGGAGGCAACCGAAAAAGAAGTGGCTGAGATGGAGAGGGCCGTAGCTAAAATCGTAGCCATGGAAAAGGAGGTTGCAAAACTAAAAGCACAGCTAAATAGATTAGCTGCCAAATGAATTTGCAGATTTTAAAGTCAGGTGCTGCTCCAAAGTTTTGCTTTTATTTTACTTCAGTTCATTGTTTTTAAGGCATGTAAGCACGGCATATAAAATCAAGGTAAATTAGGAGTTTTGAAACCAGTGGCAGAGCTGTTACAGTCACAGAGAATATTGATACATTCATTAAAGACTGTGTTTTGAAGAAACAACAGTTTCGTAGCGCGCTACGAAACTGCTGTAGGTGCTGTTTTTTGAAGAAAATAAACAGTTTTATGATGAGGTCAGCAGATTTTGAAGAAAAGGCCTAATGAACATCAAGGAGACCACATAAGACTATCAGGGCCATTCAAATAACGACAAGTGTTCATCCTTCATAAAGGTAAAAGATTTTGTCTTAAGCCATAGCTTTAATAAAGGTACTTTATTACCGGTGGTTAGGGTTTGGCTGAAGATGCATACAAGGACGTGGGCTTGTACACTTGTTCAATAAACAAAGCTTCCAGCATATCTGGAAAGATGGTGATGCTCATCGATTTTGAAGTATTAAAGAGCTGGGAACACATTGCTTAACTTTCGAAGGATGGTGGGAAACAAGGACCGAGAAAACAGGGGTTTATTATTATGATCAATGAACCATCAACACATTCAGCATCCAAGGCTAATCTGGTTTCTTGCATCCTTATCTCAGCTATCACGGATAGAACTAAAGGAGACAGCTGTTGAAGATCTAGAAAGGAATCATGATACGAGGAGAATAAAATTAGAGTTTAAGTTTGATTAGGACTCTTTTGTAATTACAGTTCAATGCTTAGTAGATTTAATGAGTCTGTTAAGATAGATAAGGGTAGTTAATGTCAGTCATCGAGCTCCCCTCATGCTGGAGGAGGAAGCTCAAAGTAGTTAAGAATGTTTTCCTATATATAGCTGAAACTCTATGTAATCAGGGTTGGACATTTTTAGAAACAAGGTATTGCTTTGGCTTGTGTAAAAACTCAATTTGGTAATATGATTTGTTGTTTATCTTCTCAGGATTCTTACAGTGTTTGAAATGCTCAAGATATGTGGTTTTGTCTCATCTTTAATGCTTTTTACAGTTGTATAAATACACAATCACTCAGAATTCACTTATGCTGCTCTGACTTCCTGTGTGTATTTGTAAACTGAGGTTTCTATGGTATGATGTTTTGAGTATTTAAACATTGCTGCCCTGACTTCTATGCATGAACAGTGTTATATTTTATTGAATAGAATCAACTCCATAAGCCCAATGGAAGTATTTGTATTGTCTGTCCAGCCAGCCTGTTTATTTAATTTACTTGTCTAGAGTTAGCCCTCTTACCAACAAACAAAAATCAATAGTTTTTTCAGAGAGAGCCCTCTCGGGCTAGGGAGGCTAATCCTTAGTCCAAATATTGGTCTGAAACAGTTACACAGAGTCTATCTGATTAGCAGCCCCTTCAGAGATTGATTTTGTGATAACAGAAGTCATCAAGGAGAGGCTACAAGAGAGCACTTGCAAAGAAGGAGAAAAATTAAGAACCATCACAAAGAACATGAAGGAATCTTGGACAAAGACAAAGAAATTGCTAGTCATGCTAACTTGGAAGGTTCCAACACTTATCTAGACCCTTTGGAGAGTGAAGATGAATTACAAGCAAAGATCCATCATTAAGAAGTCAAATTCATAGCAACAAGGAGAAGAGCTTGACATTGAAGAAACAAATTCTTATGCTACCTTTGCCAAGTCATGGTTTCTCAAAGTGTCACCACAAAACTCATATGTGTCAATGTATTTCGCCACATCCTTTGTGGAATGTAATTATGTAATTCCCAAAAAGTTAAGAAAATGTAAAATGTGTGGAATCCCAAGGATCCCACATGGAATGTGAAAAGTCACTAGAAAATTCTAGAGTCATGTAGGAGCTCAAAGATCACACAAAAATTGAAAAATTCACAATAGAAGTTCAAGAGCCACGAGGGAGGTCAACAGTCAGATGGAAGGTGGAGAGTCACTTAATTTATTATAAATACACCCTCATAAATCAAGAGAGGGGATTTTGGAATTTTCACCTTCGCTTCTCTAGCTAGGCATAGGAAAGAAGATTATTCATTGGAGGAGCAAGTAGTGACTTAATGTTCCACTATTGGGGCTAGTGTGGCAACATTGTAATTATGTACCTTTGGACTTTCACTCAATATATGAAGCTCTCAAATTTGATGCACTTTCATGCATATATTTTGAATGATTGTAGGACTATTATTTCATTGTTTGTAATGTATGTTTATGTTTATATATACTAATGAAAATGAATTATTTCGTTGGCATTGGTGTACATCTTGCTGAATGTGCTTTTATGGTCAGTGTTATCAAGAGATCTGGCAAAACTCAAAATTAATTAATTTAGTTATTCTATTCTAATTGAAAATAAAAAATTAAATAAAATTAGTCAATTATTTAAACTAAAAGAATTAATAATAACCAAGGATTAACATTGGATTAATAAATAAAATTAAGATTATAAATTAATTAAATTAATTAATTAATTAATTAAAAATTAGGCTAAACAATGAAGAGTGGTAATTAACAATAAATTAAATTAATTAATCAATTAAATTCAAATCAAATTAATTAATCAAATAAAATTAAATCTAGATTGTTAATTAAATAAATAAAAACAATAAGAAGAATTAAAAAATTAAACTTATTCATTAAATTCAATCAAATTAATTAATCATATAAAAATAAAATTAGATTTGTTAATTAAATAAATAAAAAACAATAAGAAGAATTAATAAATTAAACTTATTCATGAATTAGATATATCAATTAAAATATTTTAGGTTCTAGGTTAATCAATAGCAATAATTAAAGCTAAATAAATAATTAATTAAATCAATTATATAAGTATCGGCTTCTTAAAAAATTAGGGATCTAGGTTTATTTATAACCAGGTCGTAAAGGCTCTTCTCTCAATAAGTTTTCATTCATATTCTATCTGATTTAGTCCTGATGATGGACTTCCTTTGGGGTTTGAAGCGTCGACAAAATGAACACGAAATTGTGGATAATCCGGATCATACCACTGCAAGAAACTACTACAGAAGCTTAAAATATAACATAATATGCATACTTATTGGAAACCTACATTGGATCAACAAGGACCAAATAGTCAACCACATGTGCATATCGATCATATAGACATTATATGCAATATAAATATGCAGACATTACACATCTTTCCAATTTTTTATTTAGTTCATCCTTTCATGTCCTATAAATATGCCTCACATTCAACTAAAATGTATGCCCCCCATAAGCCAATTTCTCCTTCAATTGATCTCGATTGTATTTTGTTTTTTGTTGGTAATACCATGCTCTAGATTAACACATGGTGTTATGATTTCCTTACTCTATTTAGAAATTTCATTATGATATTTGGAGTTGGCTATGGTTTTTTCATAGTAATCAACAAAATTTGATTTCCCCCTTTTATCACTTAAATGGGATTATTCTAAATGAACAATCTAGTCATAATTAACAAGAATGGAATCATCCTTGAGCATATTTATTTTATGTTTTTGATGTTTTTTCTTCTTTTGAACGAGAGTGGTAACCCCATTGTTAGCAAAGACAACAACATCTTAATTTTTAATTTCCACATGTTGAATTGTCATTTTTCTAACCTTATTAGATTTACAAATTTTATTTCCTCTTTCTTCATTATGCGTGTCTACTCTTGTAGCTTCAACTTCTTTTTCTTTTAGTTTATTTTTCATTGCTTCTTCTTCCTTATCAATATGAAAAACATTGATAAGTTTCATGATATTATTCTCTTTATAATAAATCTCTTCCAAAATATTTGAAAGTCACATAGCAAAATCCCATAAAAATGAAATATAATATTCCAATAATAAATACTTTTATAAAAAATATAATGGTACTTACAACAATACATAACACATAATTAACAATAAATAAACATATATTTCTTTCCTCAATGTCCTACACAATAGATGCACATATTTCTATAAAACCTTCTTCCATGTAATAATTGTTCGTTTTGAAATGTTTTGGCTTATTTTAGTGGAGCACAAACAATATTTGTACCTAACACCAAACATATTTTGTGTACCATGTCAAATGTTTGATAATTTTCTTACGCATGTTCAAACTCAACACAATACAAATATATTTATTCTATATTATTGGTATATTTATCTTTCACATACCTTGAATACTCCATTTTATTCTCCATTGATACCATTTTCCATTCTCTAACATTCTTTACTTTTTTTGAGAGGTTAATTGAAAGACCTTGACCAAATGTGTTAGCCTTTTGTTGAATAACATTCCTAGAGGGTCCAATTCTCGTTTTGGATGCCATGATCACAACTCTTTATCTAGAAATATTTAGAGATACTTTCCTTAATGCCATTTTCTTACATGAAAAATCAAAATCATAATTTTTTGTTTCATAATATTTGCGAAAAGTATTCTTATTATATTTAAAAAAAAAATGCGCTCAAAAGTTTGAAAAAAAATCAATATTTTAATTAAAATTAGAAAATAAAATGGAATAAAATAAACTAGGATTGGAAAACAAAATTTACATTTTTTTCATATATAGTTAGATGTTAATTATTTAAAAAATAAATCAAATAATTAAAAACTATGTATATAGAAAAGAAAAGACAAATTGAGAAAACAACTTTAGACGTATTGAAAATAATAATAATAATAATAACTTTATTATTTTTGAAAATAAAAATATTTTAAAAATTATGGAAACTAAAAAAAACTTTAAATATTAAAAACATTTAATAAAATAATTAAAAATTTAAATGCAATTAAAAACATAATTTTTTCATAAAATGTTAACTTTAGAAAAATAATTTAAGAATACTAAAAATTTTAAAAAAATAATTTAAAAATTTAAAACATCCACAAGGGGTAGCTCAAGTGGCAATGGCCGTGGAAATGAAGTCTCACGGAACCGGAGATCTTGGGTTCAATTCTTGTGTTACCCTCCCTGGAAATGGGGTGAATAACGGACATGTAAAAACTCGAAAATGAGAGGGTCCTACAAAAGCTTACAAAACAAAAAAAAAATTAAAACTTAAAACATTAAACAAATTTTAAAATTTTAAAAACTACAAACAAACCACATTATTCAATTTGCACTGGTCATGTGGGCATAGGGGTGATGATGGGAATCACCCTCCCTCGTTCCAATGGGGACACACACATACCTTTGTGTACCACTATAAATTCTATGTTGATGCCCTTTTTGCACTCATCATGGGCAGACGATTAATGACGGTCATCACCGTCCCCTTGTTCCAATGAGGATGCAAACACCATGGTATGAAAGAGTATGTCACCATTATGATATTGAGAGGTTGAATATGAAAAAATCATATTATATCGTCCATCTTATACTCATATTGTATATAAATCTTAAAGTATTTGTCATACTACCAATCTTTTTAAATTTTAAGTAAAAAAACTCTCGTGATGTTGGAATACTTCTCTTAATGTATTCCAAGCATAGAAATAAAATGTTAAAGGATTTGAATAATCTTATACCTTAATAAGCTCTAATAAAATATTTAAGTCTTAATGGGCGTTAATCATCATCACAATCATCATGTCCTAATCATATGAATTATAGGGAAAATAAAGTATTAATGTTAAAATTTATTGAATAGTAGTTGATCGATGCTAATATGTTCTAAAAAAACTATGATGAAGTGCTATTGGGGTGTTTAGAGAAGACAATGTTGAGAAAGTTTTAAGGGACCTCCACAATGGCTCTATTGGGGGAATCTTGCCAGAAAGACCAGTACCACAAATCATAAGATTTTGAGAACATGTTATTATTCGTCTACTTTATCTTGAGATGCCCATGGTTAATATGAGGAAATGTAAGGTTTGTCAATTAAGCCTAGGTAGAGAAAATAAACCATCAACGCCACTATAAATATATCATTATTAGTAGACTTTTTGAGTAGTGGGATATTGACATCATAAGGAAGATAAACACTCTTTCATCAAGACACCATATTAGATACATTTTAATTGTAACTAATTATTTTACGCAACGATTTGAAATTGTTCCTTTAACCTAAGTTAATGGAAAGGTTGTTATTTAATTTTTAGCACAACATTTAATTATAAGATTTGGGATTCCTTTTATTATTGTTTTTTATGATGCTACCTAATTTTGTTTTGCCTTGTTATCTAAGTTTGCATTAGGTAAAGGGATTAAAATCGAGATATTTTTCCAACTATTATCCTAAGGAAAATAGGGTAGCTAAATCCACTAATAAGAACTTATTTTGAATCTTGAAGAATACTATAGTAGAAAAACATAAGAATTGGAAAAATGGTCTCTAGGTATATAGGATTACTCCTAATGAAGCTTTGGGTACTTCTCCATATTTTTTGGTATACAACCAAGAGGTAATATTTCTAACAAAATTATACTTTCCATATTTATAGTATTCAAGAAGTTAACCTCTTTCCGCCATGCAAAAACAAATTTATACACTCTTTATGTTGGAAGAAGAGTGGGAAAAAGCCAAGGAATATTTGAAGAACATCAAAAAATAATAAAATGATGCTTTGAAAAACATGTAAGGTTGGTGATAAGAATTTTAGTGTTGGTGATTTTGTTTGAATTGGGATAATTTCAAAGAGCCTAAGGGAAAACACACTAATTTCTAAATCCTATGGCTTGTTCCTTACAAAGTTGCTAAGAAATTGGGGTTGAAACTTATTGATTACAAAGTTTGGAAGGTGAAATAGATTCCCTTCCTATTAATGGTCAAATAATTCAGTGATACTTAGTTTCTTTGATGCATAGCTTGTACCATAGATCACATTCTTTGTTCTTTGCATCAGTTTATTTTCATTTATATAAGTGTCTTTTACTTTTATTGCATAACATTCTGTGTTGTGATCCTTAATTAGGGGAATTTTGAGGTATAAAATGGGCCTCCTAATGAAATTATAAAATACTATTGAAAATAATAAAAAAAGATTAGATTACATCATCAAATTTTAGAGGGAAAAAAGAAAAAACTACTTTTTCAACTCATATTTTCAACTTATTTCCTTATGGGTTTACTCAAATTTCGAGTGACATCACTTGTTGGATGAAGAATTTGATTCCTCATCAAAGGAGTACCTATGTTGCATACACTCGATGGACCTTTCTACATGAAAAATGAGAAATACATGAAAAACTTGATTGCAGTTGCATTTTTTTCATGTATTTCGCATTTTCCATGTAGCAGGGTCCATCAAAAGTATCCAACATGGGTACTCCTTGGATGAGGAATCAAAATTTTCATCCAATGAGTACTCTGTCTCAGAATTTGAGTAAAACCTTAGGGAGATAAGTTTAAAATACAAGCTCAAAAAGTAGTTTTATTATTTTTTAATATTTTTACTTTTTCATGCTAAAAATGGTGAATCATCCCCTATGGTTAAGATCATCATATTTAATCCTACTAGTTCTTATAAAGTTTATTTTGGTTGTACATTTTTCTTAGGAGCCCCATTTTAGACCTCAAAATTCCCCTAATGATGGGAAGGGGGGTGGAGGGGTGTCTAGTTTTCCAACTCTCACTAAATTGGGTGTCTATTACTCACCTATAAACCTATTAGCATAGATGTCAACAGTAAGGTGAGTCGAAAATGAAATTGAACAAAGGAATAAAAATATTTATAGATTCATTTATGTGTGATCATGAGAAAACATAGATCATTTTTAGTGGTGGTTTGGCTATTATTAAATATAAATGTCTTAATCAACGATTGTAATATAAATGATAATGAGAGACTACTGAATGTTAAGTTTCTAATAGAATGGGTAAATTTTAAGGCAAGTCGACAATGAACTTGAGCAAATGACGAAAAATATTTATAGATTCATTTATGTGTGATCATGAGAAAACATAAATCATTTTTAGTGGCAATTTGGCTATTAGTAAATATAAATGTCTTAATCAACGATTGAAATATAAATGCTAAGGGGAAAATACAAAATGCTATGTTTCTAATAGAATCGGTAAAATTTACAACCTATGCACTTGATTCATTCCTTCATTCAAATATATCAACCTCCAAGTTGCAATATTTGTTTCACTAAAGATTTCTCCTTTAAAATATATTAAAAAATAAAAATAAAATGAATAGAAGCGGAGAAATAAAAGTGATACATGTTTTTAGTAAGGAATTTTAGATATATCCATTAAGGCTATGGATGCTTGATGGTAGTGAAGCAAGGTATGTGCTATCAAAGTATTTCCATATTGGTTATAAATGATTGTGGACAATGGAACAACACCAGGAGGATGATAATGTTACTACAAAAATATTACCCTAGTATTCAAAGACATGTATTAAGTGTTTCATTTCTTAGAATGGGGCTCATTAATTTTAAATACTTATGATTGAGAAAAATCAGATCCCCATGGTAAAGTTGAATAAATTTTGAAGTGACATATAAAAGGATCTATTAATAATTTTTATTTTAGATTTTGTTCCTAGTTTCCATTTACCTAAAACTACTTTTGTTATTGATTTGAGGTATAAGGTAGAGACATTGGATTCATCTAGTGAATTTCCATTTTTTTAGTACACAACATACCCTCAAATTCTAAATTTTCGAGTGTCATTTTTCATTGGTTTTGCAAGTATTTTCATGTATTTGGAATTTTTGTTTTTATCAACTTCTTGCATTTTTCTATGACTAATTTTCATACATTGTGGTGGTATCAAAAGTGTTTTCTAGTTTAGAATACCCCAATAATAATAATAATAATTGTTTAAAGGAAACTGTGGTCTCATAAGATCAACAAAGTTGAAAATTTTCTAGACAAACCATTTTATAGGTTGCTAATGCAAAAGGGTGAGTATTTTGGAAAACATTGAAGATTGCCATACTTTTTCAAAGAGCATTGAAATAAATATCAGATCTTTTACATAGTGGCAATAAGTTAAGTACTTTTCATAAAATTTTTGAAAGGAAAACATTTTTGGATGGTGAAAAAAAGGAGACATTTGTTTTGGAAGCAATGATTAATAATGTTCTCCCTATAGTGTTAATGAGTTTTAAAAGTTTTCCAAAAAGTGTAAAAGGGTATGTTTTTTGAAGAACGCTGATGATACTTGAGTATTTTGTAGTATGGTAATGGAGGTAAGGTTATTTTTCTAAAGAATTGAAGCAAAGGTTTTGATAATCTTTGATAGGAAAAAAATTTCAAAGGAGTGGTGAAAGGAACTAATGTCATGTTTTTTCCGAAGTGTTAATGCATATTTTTTCTATAGCGCTAATGGTCAATTTCTTTTTCAAAAAGTCTTCAGATTTTTTTTATAGATCTGCTAAAAGTTTCCAATGTTCTTTTCTTGAATTACTTATAGGAAATCTCAAAGCACATTGAGAATTACAATTTTTAAGAATCTCTAATGTGGATAGAAACCGGAATTTTAGGCATAGGAGCTTTATAGGGGGAAATAACATACCATGTGGGTTCATATTGGGGGATTTATATTGAGGAAAAAATTGGCATAATATATTGGGGGATATATAGGGGGTAAAGGGTTTTAATATTGGCAGTTATAAAAAATGGAGCTCAAAATTAATGATAAAATGTAAAAGGGTATAAAAAAATGTTAATGAACACATGGATACCTACAATATCGAGTGGAAGTAGGGGTTTTTTAAATTGGGAAGGCATGTTGAGTTCATATTGGTAGGGGGTTAAATAATGTGATTTTTAGGGGTATTTTACAATATGTATTCATATTAAGGGTATTGGTTAATATGCCATGAACACCCCTGATAGGTCATAGGTTCATTGAGTGAAGCCCCTATGCTTTTAATACTTTTTTAAGAACAAATCTAGTCATTATTGTGAAAATTGGGTGGTTGTGGCCAACATTTAAAAGATTAAGTTTAGTGAATCTAATGTCAATGGTAAATATACTACCACCTATTTATGCCTCGAAAATCACTACATCAACATAGGGGAAAACCACCCGGTCCGGACCTTAAAGGCAACTCCTTTTCCGTTTGGTATGGTTTCTCTAAATTAAAAAATTATTGTACTGATCTTTATATATCATTGACACATATATAGATGGAAAATAACATCCCTTTAACATTCAATAGTGATAAGTAAAAGAGATTGTTGTAAGAGCTTACACATACATCAATAATAGCAAAATGAACGAATGCTAGTTCACATAAAATAATGAAGCAAAACATAGATAATAGTACCATATTTGTTTGAATCCCCATCCAACATGAATTGCATTTGGATCTCGCTTTCTATCTTGGAAATACTTTTTTAGGAAGCAGTAGTGCATATCAGACAAAAGTACTCTTCATTAAAACTCAGAATTCAGGCCCAGTTTCATAAAAAAATATATATCAGAAGCACAATAGTGCAACTTCCAACCCAAGTCTTAATACAAAATTTTTAGGACCCTTTCTAAAAACATAAAAGGGTCTATAAATACTATCTAAACTAACTAACTTGAAATACAAATGTTATGAGCTGATGTAACCAAATAAAAAATATATGAAAATATCCAGGAAATAGACATGGTTGTAGTTGGTAAGGATGGTTCATTGTTTTCGCTGACTATCTTTTGGCTTGAGCTAGCATATGGTGAACATCGGTTGCAGTTCTAGAGGATGACTCATATGTGAATGCAGTTGGGCAGTATATGTGGCATCAATAATTTTAGGAATCATGTAACCAATTGCATCGGTAAGACATTTCATCACTGTCCTTTGATTATATGGTTTAACAAGGAAGAACCAAAGGGTTTCCGACGTTAAAGTTTGAATGCTCATGATCAATCTCTCCCTCTTTTCTAGCTCATATTTCCATATCTGCTCCAATGCTTTGACTGATGGTAGTTTCCCTGGAGTAAATTTTGAAATTAAATTTGACAAATAAAGAGAATTACTAATCAATTCCACTAGATTACCAGTTGTCGAACTACATCTTGATGTTTCCCTTTCTACTTTCATCAGTTGAGATTGCCACTCAAGGAACAAGATTTCCTTGTGTGATTCCAGAATTCGGGGTAGATTTGCAGCTTGTCCTTCCTTTGTTTCTTTCCAAGAGAGAAACTCTATTAGTGTTTCATCTACCTACTCCAATTGTTATCTTGCATCAACCGACTTATCAATCATAGATGACGAAATTTCACAAAATGGAGGAAGAAGAGAAATATTATTACATAACAAGCTCAACTGAGTAGATATTGCCTTAGCAATTTGGAGAGCCTTTGATTTGAATTCCTCTACTTGAGGAAATTCCTTGAACCTTCATATTTGCAATGACATTTAAGTGATATGTTCATCTTTTGATTTTCTTAACTATTCATTCATTGTCTTCAGCTTGTTTAATGCTTGAGATAGTTCTTTTTGCTTCTGCACTGCATGTTCATCTATCCTCTATTTCTCTTTGAGAAATTTCTTGTTTAATTGGTTGTTTGACTGCTTCTGTGCTGCTAACTGCTGCTATAACTGCTCTATACTCTATTGTTTTTCATGTACCTATGTCTCCAGTGAGATGATCACTTGATCCTTCTCTTTAAGAAAATTTCTGACTTCCGATTCCTTGTCCATAGTAGCTGCTGTGTATGCCCTAGCATACTAGGAGAGTTTAGTAAGATCCTCGGAAGGGTTGACTTCCTCTCTCCATACCACATTAGTTATCTCCATATGTGTGGGTAAAAGCGAAGACCGATCAAGTTTTCTCTTTTTTTTTTTTGTCTCTTTATTACAGCCCTATGCTTAGGGTTGTAGAAGACATCTAAGGGTAGTATTTCTTCTACATGCAGAACAATCTCATCGGAATGGTTCTCTGGAATCATTTCGATATCTTTTTGAGTCATGGTTTGGCTACTAGTTCCTTCTATTATAACTATATTAGTTGTTGTCTTTTGACCAGTTGTTACTTTAGGTGTGCTAAATCCCTACAAGCTCTTAGTATTGCTAATGATTGACTTTATGTGTTGCCATTCTTTGAGTAGTTTGGGATCAATATGAATGTCTGAATCAATGAGTTCACTGCATTTTCCCTATTCCCGTTCCTGCTCATGGTTTCGTGTTTTTTCTTTCTCAGGAACTTTTTCCACTTTAGGAGCTTTATTAGCAGCTTGCTATTCAGATTTGTTTGACTGGATTGTTGGGGTTGTGGCTAATAGGTCTAAAGGCAGAGTTTGCAACCTCTAGTCTCTAAGCCTATTAAACGTTTCTAGCCCTTCATCTTGATACCTCATCCTGGCCAGTCCTTTAACTTGAAATAATGATTAAGCTGAATAAAATAGGTCATCGAAGTCATCCACTTTATGATCAAACTTAGCAAGTTTGGCTTGAGATGTGACATTATAAGCAATTTGTCTTGGATCATATGGCCTATTAGGAATCGTGGCAAGATTCAACATTAGCATCTTTTCTATCTCCTTCTCTACATGCTTGTAGTCATGTAGAGTGAAAATGTTGCATCGTAAATGGAAGATTGGCCACATGTGTTTCTTTGAATCCTTAAGGGTTTTGGATGTCCCTTCTACTATTATTTGATAAGCCAATTCCTGAGCTAACAATTCATCAAGAACATATAAGGGGATAACATGGGGTTTCATTAAGGCTACCAAAAAGCCTTATATAAGTAAATTTCTCTTCCCCGAACCAACTACCTACTATTGTCAAGTCAATTTCTGCCTCTAGGGATATCTAGGGGTAGGTTTATTAAAAATAGAATAATATACAGGGAGAATAAAACTATTGCAAATTTTATACAATTGATTCTTGTAATGTGCCTTCCATAATTGTTGGTGGTAAATATGGATTGGATTTGGGTCTTGGGGTGTCCATCTCCATCCGAGTGTTGGATGTTCAGAGTTAGAGAAAATGGTATCCATAATATATGCACTGTAATAAAAAAGGGGGAATAATCCGGGAAGTTTTATGTGCATTTGTTTTGTACTCTAAAATTGTTGTGGCTAGTTTATGGGAACAAATATTTGCCCAATCCATCACATAACCGTTGATTGCAGTTTCCATTAGGGAGATCATTTCTAAGGTAAATTTGGCAGAATTGTGTATTCCCCACATCCTACACATCATAGCCCCAGCATAGCAATAAGGGAAAGCCAATGAGTCAAAAAAGTACTTACCTGATGACTCATGCCTGTGCTTTTCCAGCAAATGCCTCCATTGCCTTATCGGGGCTGACTCTAAGTTGTTTTCCTTTTCAAACGCTTCCAAGAATGCCTTGTTGTATCGCTTCTCAGGGTGAGGTAAGTGGTACATTTTCATGAGATCCTCAGGTTGAAATGAGCCAAATATCCTCCCATCAATTGTGCAAAATGTCCTGTCCGAGACTGGAATTTTCTCCGCCACCCATCTTACTGTGTCAGTATATGGTAGGATTTTAGCTCACGCTACTATCCTGTGAAGATAATAACAAGCCAATTCTTTAAGTGTTCCTTCTAATTTGTTAATTGAATCGGCTGTGGCTTCCTCTGATAATTCTTCAAGATCCTCTGCTTCTATCAAATTGTAAATACTTTCCCAGCTAGTGTTTCCTAGACCAAGGCATGTCATATCTGATATTAATCCTTTCTTGCTTGGTCTAGGATCTTTGATTGGAGGGGCTATTGTTGTGGACTTCTTAGATTTCTTCCCCATTTTTTCTGGATTTCTAGTTTCGGAAGAACTCTGCACAAATAGTTGCAAACCGTGATACAAAGAAAGCGCTGCTACAAGCCAATATTACAAAGAATAGAATTACGTCAATTGGCATATGGTAAATAAAATATAGTTAAGGATTACCACAGATACAATATTTTGAAAGATCTATCCTTAACTGCGGTAGTGAATAGTCGTTTAAACTGTTAATCGTGGTAAATAACATCATAAATTCCCATCACGTCACTCATATGCCAAATGATTGTTTCAAGCATGATTTAGATTTCATTAATCGGCGATCAGCGATAAATCTTGAATTGGCGATCGGAAGTGTCAAAGGGAAGGGTTTAAAGACTTGATGTAAATATTTTCGATTACTGAAAGGTGATAAAACATAATGCATGCAAATTATTTTAATGTATAATTCCCTTTCAATATGCGTGCCCAATTAATAGATCGCAGTTAGGATTTGGCTTGAGCTTTTATCCCTTTGTCATGTGACTCTACCGATTGCCAATTTCGATTAGCTTTATTGCATCGGGGTTTTGATTAGGCCTTTTCGTATGTCCCTTTATTATTAACATGACCAATTTTCTGATTGTGATTTGCTTTATCGCATTGAAGGAGTTGAGGGGCTTTGCTTTATTGTTTGTTTGGCATTTGTTTTCCCCGATTACTGATTGCGATTACCTTTTTGGATCGGAGAATTGGGTGAGGTCTTGTTTTTGTGTGTGTTTCTTTTGATATTGTGATATGCGATCTCCGGTCGATTTATCGCAATATAGAATAGTCTCATAATATTTTTTAAAGGAACACTTTATTATTTTAATTAAAAGGCTTTATAAAATGATTCATTTACACAGGGCCTTTTGGTAAGGATTTTCTTGTGATGAGGTAAATACCATTTTATTCACACATCTAACTAATTTTATTTTTAAAGGGACCCATTTCATATTAAGATCTTGTGTAAAGATTTTTATGAAATGGGAAGTTGTTACATAGCACAACAATTGGCGATTCACTAGAAGAAACAGTTATCTCTGAGAAAATAATATAATATTTTAACTTATTAATCTGAAAACCTTAATAGATAGAGAAAATCTAATATAACTAGGTAATCATAAATTCTGAATGTAATGAAACCTATTTTTGCTATTTCTTTCTCATCTCAAAATTAAATACATCCTAACTTTTAAGTAAACCTTACTTGGTTGATAATGATAAAACAAAAGAATTCTCCAACCTAGCTTGTATAATGACTCATTTGTCATAGGTAGAGCCACTGCTGCCAATAAACATCCATAGTCTCGGTAGGGTTACCTTTTAACCATTTAATCATTCATTGTTCCATCCATTTCAGAGTACAATTTAAAAGAATGAATCCAAAAAGATATGATTCCACATTTTTTGTATTACATTTTCCTTTTCCTTATTTTTTATTTTGTAAGATAAAAAGCCATTGTCCTAGTTTGGTGGCAAGCTATTGACAATGCCATTCACTGGTTGTAATTTAATTGAACAAGATGGCTTGTGATGAGACCCCTTGTCTTATAATTATAAGCCATTACCCTGTTTTGGTATGCAGTATTGGTAATGTCAATTGAACTAGTCCCCTATGAACATGGTAAACAAGCTTATGATAAGACCTCTTATCTTTTATATCAAATATATTTTAGAATTACACTCTGAAAAATCATAAACTTTCATGGATGGGGTGAATAATTTTCTCCTTAAGAGAACATGGATGCCAATTTTGAGAGTTGAAGATGCTAAGCTTGAATCAGTCTTTGCTTTGTATTGATAACTGTTTTTAGGCTTCTAAAACTTTTTAGAATGATCTATAGTAATTTTAAGTTCTGATAAGATTTTACAAAAATGAAAAGGGTTTTCAGAATTCAATTATACCTAATTCCCTAGAATTTTCCTTCTCCTTCAAAGCTTCCATCTATCAAAAGTAAATATTAAGACTATTTTATTTTGAGTGACTTTTTCAATATAGTAAAAACCAATAGAAGGCTATTTACAACTTTATTTTTTAAGACAAAAATAACTACACAAATATAACTGGAAATTGAATATTCACAAAGTGAGAAGGGGTTACCTCCTTAATTGAATTTTTTTTTTCAAAATAAGGCTGTTGATAGGAAGAGAATCTTTATTTCCTAATATATCTTGTAATATGAATGTAGATGGGCCTATCTTCTTACTGATTTGGAATTGTCCAAGCCACATTTTCTGAAACTTAGTTGGCTTTCCTTTATCCTCGTGGACTTTAACCCACTCTATAACTAGATCACCAACTTGTAAATGTTTTAAGCCTGTTGAAGTTCTATCAAAAGAAGATTTGATAGTTTGTTGATGCTTTGCATGTTTAATTCAGGCTTTCTCCCTTTCTTCCTCTAGTTTCAGGATTTGATCATGTTTTAATTGAATAGAAGATGAGGGACTTTCTTCAATAAACTGCACTAAGGCTAGTGATGGAAGTACTAGATTTGATGGTATGATAGCCTCCTTTCCTTAGACTAGATTAAATGGAGAAGTTCCTATTGAGGCATTCTGTGTTTTACGG
Organism: Pinus taeda; assembly: GCA_000404065.3. NCBI lineage: Eukaryota > Viridiplantae > Streptophyta > Pinopsida > Pinales > Pinaceae > Pinus > Pinus taeda. Next base: position 21,971 of record APFE030165329.1, read on the forward strand.
CCTTCCCATAGTGCAAATATCAAAGACTTATGCCAGTTTTTATGATTATGTTCAATAGTTCTCTTAATGATTTTGATAAGATTTTTATTGGTAGATTATGCTAAACCATTACCCTGAGGGTAGTAGTTTGCAGAATATTTCAATTTGAATTCTCTTTTGATAGCAAATTCAAGTATAGAATTACTAGAGAAGTAAGACGCATTGTCAAAAATAAGAGAATTTGGGACACCAAACCTGGTAATGATGAACTGATCTATGAATTCAATGATTGCCTTAGAGTTTGTTGTCTTCAAAGGAATTTCTTCCACCCACTTAGTAAAGTAATCAGTAGCTTTAAGGATATACCTATGTTGCTTGGATGAATGTGGAATAATTTCTCCAATGTTATCAAATCCCCATTGTTCAAAGGATTTTTCAATGTTGACTGGTTGTAAAGGAAAAGCTGACTTCCTTTCTCTTCCACTATTATTTTGACATGTTTGGCATTTCCTTATATATTCATGAGTATCTATAAATAAGTGGGCCATTAATACCTAGCATGAATGATTTTGTGGGTTGTTGTATTAGCTCCAAAATGTCCTCCTGTCGGACCATCACGTAGTTCCTGCAAGACCTTTTGCGCTTCAAGTTTTTCTAAGCATCTTAATAAAATTGAATCATAATTATGTCTAAAAAACATATCATCAACAATCATGAAATTATTTTCCTTTAGTCTTATGGAACATTTATTTTTATAGGAAATATTAGAAGGAGCGTACCTATTTTTTAAATACAATATCAAATATGCATATTGGGATTCGGGATTAATGGTACTTATCTCATTGATTTCTTCAATACCGTTTGTACCTTCATGTTACTGAATATTAGAATTTCCTGCTAACAACCTGCAAAAACCTTGGCCTTTGACAATCTTTGTTGGTTTTATGTCCAAATCATATTCTTGTAATGTTGTGACCCAATTTTCCCTCTTTTCTCCCAATTCCTTTTGAACTAGTAATTGTCTTACTGCTGAAAAAGGGATTATAAATATTGTATGAGCCTTTAAGAGAAAGGGCCTGAAGTGTTTGATGGCTTTATATATAGTAAAGGCTTGTTTTTGAACTTTGGAGTAATTGAGTTCAACACCTTGAAGGTTTGAACTATAAAATGAAATTGGTGCTTCCAAGTTTTGATCATTGATTTGTGTCAGCACTGCTACATAAGATGAATCAGATGTGAGAGTATATAGAATGAAATGATTTGAAAAATCAAGGGTGTTTAATGTAGGAGCATTTACCTTGGTCAAGAGAAAAAAAAGAGTTTTTAGGATTGAGTGAAATGCCATACCTTTTGCAGTGCTTAAAGATTTGCTTCAAATCATGCAAGTGAGTTGATCTTTTCTTAGAGAAAACATTAATGTCATCCAAATAGACAACTATTGATTTATTGATTAGGCCTTTCAATGCGATGTCCATTTCTCTTTGAAATGTAGCTCTAGCATTGACTAATCCGAAAGGAATTTTTTAATAGGCATAAGTTCCCCATTTGGTTCTGAAGCTAGTCTTAAGTTTGTCATCAGGATGGACTAAAATTTGGTTATACTTTGAAAAACCATCTAAGAAGGACATTAATTTAGAACTAGCTACTGAGTGGAGAGTTTGTTCCGTGGTAGGTAAAGGGAAGTTATCCTTTTGACTTGCTTTATTAAGATTTCTGAAATCAATACAAATTCTAATGTCACCATTTTTCTTCCTTACTGGCACCATGCTGGACACCCAATTTGAATGTCTAATAGGAAAAATTATCTTAGTTGTTTAATTCAGCTTTTATTTGACTCTCTAAGTTAGGATGAATCTTCCTTAATTTCTGATGTACTAGTTTTTCTTCAGATATTATCAGAATTTCATGTTGTATGATAGATGTATCATACATTTTTAAATCATCATATTTCCAAGCGAAAACATTTTTATATTTATGCAATAATCTGATAAATGAAATTCTTTCTTGTGAACTAAGTCATAATCCCAAATTGATGTTTTGTGGATTCTCCTCAGTGCCAAGGTTTATTAATTCAAATCTCAAAGTAGAACTTTGGAGCTTTGAATTAATAACCTGTTTAACCTATCTTTGATGTCATAAAGGTCTTCAAGTTTGACTACTGGTTTGGGTATTGAGTTTTCTTCAAGCTTTTCCTTCATTAAGATCATGATCACTTTCATCAATAATTTGATCATTATAGGACTTATCAGAAGTTAAGAAATTTAAAATGTCATCATCATGATTGAACACTCGCCAGTTAGTGACATTGTAAAGAATTGATGGTCTGGAAATTAACTCTACTGAAAATCTATCGGGACTGTAATCTTCAAATGGCAGGAACTTAGAAGCAACATTAGATAGTAAATCTACCGCTGCATTCTGAGATCTAGAGATGGGAGAAATATTAAATGATAGAAAATGAGATACAAGGTCTTGAACCAAGGATTAATAATGTTTAAGGTGACTAGAAAGGCAATGTATAGTATTTCTGACTTGTCTTATAACAATTTCAGAGTCACCGAACACTTTCAAATTTTGAACTTTAAGACCGATTGCTTTATAAAGTCCTTGAATCAAGGCTTCATATTCAACATTATTGTTTGTGCACTCAAATTCTAATCTGTGTGATAACATGGTATTTTCTCCCTCAGGACTAACTAAAATACATCCTACTCCTGCACCTTCATTAGATTTAGACCCATCAAAGTATAATAACCAAAACAAAGGTTATCTACAATGTTATTTACAGTTTCCTCAACAATTTTAACACACTTTGATGTATCTGTTTGGAAAGATTTTCAATTTGAGATGTGAAACTATTAACTGAGAACGGTGATGATTGAGCAGTAAAATTACCAAAGGATGATTCAGATAAATAGTTACCCAGAATGTTGTTGTTAAATGCTATTGGCTGGTTTTCTTGCTCAAACTCAGTAACAGTATGAGTCATATGTCTCTCCCAATCAATCCTTATCTGATTTGGCTTTCCTTTATAGGGCAGCCACATGTGTTACCAATCGGTGGAAATGTAGCCAAGAAGTTTCTCAGACCAATCTCTACTTAAAATCAAACCATAGAACTCAGGAATATCAACGATTAAAATATCAATTCTCTGAACAACTCTTGGGTCAGCTGATAACCTAATGGTAACTGAGTTGATTTCTCCTAATACTTAGACCTTAGTTCTATCCAACTGGACAATATGGATTGCATAATTTTGGGGTTCAATGTTCAGTTTGGAACAAACTGAAGTTGACATTATATTCAAGGAAGCCCCTGAGTCTATCAAGCAATTATGCAGATTTCTATTATAAATCTCGTAGGTTAAGAGAAAAGGAGGAGTATGGGAATTTTATCTATCTCCGATTAGAATAGCATCAATAGCTTCTACTCTACCAGGAGGTGGTTTACCTATTTCATTAGCAGCTTTGGATAATACAACATTTGGAAGAGGAGAGGAAAGTACTGCATCTAACTCCTTAAGCAACAATTTTTGTTGATGTTTGAGTTTACGAAGTTCAAACATTGTGATATTTGCCTTTGTTTTCTTCATGTCTTCAATAATGTTGTAATCCATAGAGTCTGTAACTACTAACATTTTAGATGTTGAAGGTGGATTTGAAGCTGATGGCTTATTTTGAGAAGGTATCAATGTGGACTTCTTTGTGGGAAATTTTTTTTTAGTAGTGGTACCTGTATTCCTTTTCTTTTGAGTTATTTGAACAGGTTCAGGAATACCTTTACTCTTGGTAGTTACTGGGAAAGCTTCTTGTTCATTTTCTATATTAGAATTAGGCAAGATAAAGTCCCACATCCCATGAAATTCTATAGTTACCTCTTCTTCAATTTCTTCATATGATAACACTATCTCTTCTTCGTCATCTTCTTCAGGGTCTGAGTCTGAATTCGATATAGCATTTGGGGGTTTTGATTCAGGTTTCTTAAATTTTCTAAATGGCCTTTTTGTTGAAGTCTCAGCTACTTGCTTCTTGATTTCTATCATTTCATTTGACATAGTCTTGAGAAATTTTTGGAGACCTTCCATATCGTAGGGATCTTTAGCCATTTTCTTCTTTGAATCATCTTTGAAGGAAACCTTTTTTGATTTTCTATCTTCAACAGAAGCTTTCTTTTCTAAGGCAATGATGCATTTTTCTACAGGAAGTGCCTCTTTCATATTTGCTTCTAGAGTTGGTTTTGCAGCTCTATCTACAAAGATAGCTATATTTGAGGGTAAAGTTGTTATATACCATTCGCTTCTAACTTGCTCATTAGGTTTAGATGCAGTTGGAATCTTATTTAAGAGTTTATTAAACCATGAATTAAAATCTTTTATAGGTTCTTTAGACTTTGTCCTAAGATTTGAAAGATCATTGATTAACGTCGCTACAGAACTGTCATCACCATATTTAGTCAAGAACTGTTCTTGAAAAATGTTCCAACTAGTAATGGATCTTGATGGCAAGGAAAAGTACCAAAACCCAGCTGATCCTTGTAGGGTATAATGGAAAAGTCTAACAACCACATCTTCCTCTGTAACTCCTTTTAAGTTGACTGACAAAATAACGTTGTTAATGTGCTCATCTGCCTGTATGCCTACATCTGGATTAAATTTCGGCAACGATTTTTCAGGATGACATGGTAATAGGTGCAAAGGTGCAGGCATTGTGACTGCACTAGGATTGTTCCATGGATTCTATGCCGTTGTTGATCTACTACTAGATGATAGTGCTGATGAAGTTCCAGATGGTTGGGCAGGAGTAGATATTAAAGTTTGAGGAGGTTAAGAAATAGATGTTGAAGTTCCGGTTCCATGTTGAACAAAATCTAGAGTGGAGGAGTGGATGGTTGACTTCGCACTGGAGAAGATGAAATGGATGATGATGATGAGAATGTTTCACTATCATATCCTTTAGTTGTTTTCCTTGCCCATTTATTTTTAGGAAAAGGTAACTTAGTAGGTTCAATACCAAGATTTTCACTCTGAAGTTTGGTGAGAGGGTGAGAAAGAATGAATTGTGAAGTTACACTGCCTTGAGATAACTCAACTTTTTGTGGTGATATTGAGAATCCTTGAAGTTTGTGGATGAGGGACTATACTTCAGGAGATTCTGGAGTTAATTTACCTGAGACATTTTGGGGTTGAGCAGTGGTGGTTGTCTCCTCTACTTCTCACTTGAAAACTAGAGTTCCAGCCTGTGAGGGGGAAGTTGAAGGTGAGGTGGAGGGAGATTTACTCTCAGAATGGATTATAGATTTGGGTTTCCTTACCATTCATAGTTCATGCCCTCCTTCTAGCACCAAAAATGTTGATGCCTCGAAAATCATTGCATCAACATTGGGGAAAACCACTTGGTTCGGACCTTAAAGGAAGCTCCTTTTCTGTTTGGTATGGTGGCTCTGACTGGATATAATGGGACTAGTTTCCCAATGATTTATTAATGGGAAGGATAAGTGTTTAATTTACTTATATCTAATGGAAAATGATGAAATATTTATTCTAAAATGCAATAATGTAATTAACTAATCTATCCTAGGAAGTCTCTGTCTTAGTGTAATTCTTAATGGTTCTTATTGAAAAGTAGGCATGTAGATGACTCTACTTTTAAACAAAATTATTCATTCATATGATAAGTACTTTGTTCAAGTAGTTGAACAAAGTAATAATTAAAACATTATTGCACTTATATTTATATATCATTGACGCATATATAAATGGAAAATAACAACTCTTGAACATTCAATAGCGATAAGTAAAAGAGAATGTTGTAAGAGCTTACACATACATCAATAATAGCAAAATGAATGAATGCTAGTTCACATAAAAGAATGAAGCAAAACATAGATAATAGTACCATATGTGTTTGAATCCTCATCCAACATGAATTGCATTTGGATTCTGTGTTCTAACTTGGAAATACTTTTATAGGAAGTAGTAGTGCATATCAGACAAAAGTACTCTTCATTAAAACTCAGAATTCAGGTCCAGTTTCATAAAAAAATATATATCGGAAGTACAATAGCGCAACTTCCAATCCAAGTCTTAATACAAAATATTTAGGACCCTTTCTAAAAACATGAAAGGGTCTATAAATACTATTTAAACTAATTAACTATGAAATAAAAATGCTATGAGATGATGTAACCAAATCACAAATATATGAAAATCTCCTCGAAATAGACATGCTTGCAGTCGGTAAGGATGGTTCATTATTTTGGCTGACTATCTTTTGGCTTGAGCTAGCATATGGTGAGCATGAATTGCAATTTGGGAGAATGACTCATATGTGAATGCAGCTGGGCAGTAAATGTGGCATCTGTAATTTCAAGAATCATGTAACCGATTTCATCGGTAAGGAATTTCATTGTTGTCCTTTGACTATATGGTTTAACAAGGAAGAACCAAAAGGTTTCCCACATTAAAGTTTGAATGCTGGTGATCAATCTCTCCCTCTTTTCCAGCTCCTATTTCCATATCTACTCCAATGCTTTGCCTGATGACAGTTTCCTTAGAGTACATTCTGAAATTAAATTTGACAAATAAAGAGTATTATTATCAATTCCACTAGATTACCGGTCATCGATCTACATCTTGATGTTGCTCTTTCTTCTTTCATTAGTTGAGATTGCCACTCAAGGAACAAGATTTCCTTGTGTGATTCCAGAATTTGGGGTAGATTTGCAGCTTTTCCTTCCTTTGTTTCTTGCCAAGAGAGAAACTCTGTTAGTGTTTCATCTGCCTGTTCCAATTGTTTTCTTGCATCAACCAACTTATCAATCATAGATGAGGAAATTTCATAGAAGGGAGGAAGTGGAGAAATATTATTACATAACAAGGTCAACTGAGTAGATAGTGCCTTATTAATTTGGAGAGCCTCTGATTTGAATTCCTCTACTTGAGGAAATTCCTTGAACCTTTCTATTTGCAATGACAGTTGAGCAATCTGTTCATCTTTTGATTTGCTCAATTGTTGATTCATAGTCTTCAGCTTGTTCAATGCTTGAGATAGTTCCTTTTTCTTCTACACTGCATGTTGATCTATCCTTTGTTTCTATTTTAGCAATTTCTCGTTTAATTGGTCGTTTGACTACTTCTGCACTGCTAACTGCTACTCTAACTGCTCTATCCTCTGCTATTTTTCATGTATTTGTGTCTCCAGTGAGATGATCGCTTGATCCTTCTCTTTAAGCAAATTACTGATTTCTGATGCCTTGTCCATAGTAGCTATTGTGTATGCCCTAGCATATTGGGAGAGTTTAGTAAGATCTTCGGAAGGGTTGACTTCCTCTCTCCATACCACATTAGTTATCTCCATCTGTGTAGTTAAAAGATAATATTGATCAAGTTTTCTTTTTTTCCTTTGTCTCTTTATTACAACCCTATGCTTAGGGTTGTAGAAGACATCTAAGAGTGGTATTTCTTCTACATGCAGAACAATCTCATCAGAAGGGTTCTCCAGAATCGTTTTGACATATTTTTGAGTCATGGGTGGACTGCTAGTTCCTTCTGTTGGAACTGTATTAGTTGTTGTCTTTTGACCTGTTGTTATTTCAGGTGTGCTAAATCCCTGCAAGCTCTTAGTATTGTTGTTGATTGAGTCAAACTGTTGCCATTCTTTGAGTATTTTGGGATTAATATGAATGTATGAATCAATGAGTTCACTACCTTTTCCCTGTTCCTATTCCTGCTCCTGCTTTGGTGTTTTTTCTTTTTCAAGAACTTTTTCCACTGTACGAGCTTTATCAGCAGCTTTCTATTCAATTTCGCTTGACTAGATTGTCATGGTTGTGGCTAATAGGTATAAAGGCAGAGTTTGCAACCTCTGGTCTCTAAGCCTATTAAACGTTTCTAGCCCTTCATCTTGATACCTCATCCTAGCTAGTCTTTTAACTTGAAATAATGATTCAACTGAAGAAAATAGATCATCGAAGTCATCCGCTTTATGATCAAACTTAGCAAGTTTGGCTTGAGATGTGACATTATAAGCAATCTATCTTGGATCATATGGCCTATTAGCAATCGTGGCAATATTCATCATTAGCATCTTTTCTGTCTCCTTCTCTACATGCTTGTAGTCATGTAGAGTGAAAATGCCCCATCGTAAAGGGAAGATTGGCCACATGTGTTTCTTTGAATCCTTAAGGGTTCTGGATGTCCCTTCTATTGTTATTTGATAAGCCAATTCCCGAGCTAACAATTTATCAGGCACATACAAGGGGAGAACATGGGGTTTAGTAAGGCTACCAAAAAGCCTTATACAAGTAAATTTCTCTCCCCTGAACCAACTACCTACTACTTTCAAGTCAATTTCTGCCTCTGGGGATATCCTCGGGGTAGGTTTACTAAAAATAGAATAATATACAGGGAGAATAAAACCATTGCAAATTTTATACAAGTGATTCTTGTAATGCACCTTTCATAACTACTGGTGGTAAATATGGATTGGATTCAGGTCTTGCAGAGTCCATCTCCATCCGAGTATTGGATATCTAGAGTTAAAGAAAATAGTATCCATAATATATGCACTATAATAAAAAGGGGGAATAATCTGGGAAGTTTTATGTGCATTTGTTTTGTACTCTAAAATTGTTGTGGCTAGTTTATCAGACAAAATATTTTCCCAATCCATCACATAACCGTTAATTGCAGCTTCCATTAGGGGGACCATTTCTATGGTAAATCTGGTAGAATCATGTATTCCCCACATCCTACACATCATAGCCCCATCATAGTAATAAGGGGAAGCCAATGAGTCAACAGAGTACTTACCCGATGACTTGTGCTCGTGCTTTTCCGAGAAATGCCTCTATTTCCTTATCAGGGCTGAATTTGAGTCATTTTCCTTTTCAAATGCTTGCAAGAATGCCTTGTTTTATTGCTTCTTAGGGTGAAGTAAGTTGTACATTTTCATGAGATCCTCAGGCTTAAATGAGCCGAATATCCTCCGATTAGCTATGCAAAATGTCCTGTTCAAGACTGGAATTTTCTCCACCACCCATCTTACTATGTTAGTATATGGCAGGATTTTAGTTTGCACTGCTATCCTGTGAAGATAAGAACAAACCAATTCTTTAAGAGTTCCTTCTAATTTGTTAGTTGAATTAGCTGTGGCTTCCACTGATAATTCTTTAGGCTCCTCTGCTTCTATCAAATTGTAAATACTTTTCCAGCTAGTGTTTCCTAGACCAAGGCATGTCATATATGAGATTAATCCTTTCTTGCTTGGTTTGGGATCTTTGACTGGAGGGGCTGCTGTTGTGGACTTCTTAGATTTCTTCCCCATTTTTTCTGGATTTCTGGTTTCGGAAGAACTCTACACAAACAGTGATACAGAGAAAGTGTTGCTACAAGCCAATATTACAATGAACAGAATTACATCTATTGACATATGGTAAATAAAATATAGTTAAGGATTACCATAGATACAATCTTTTGAAAGATCTATCCTTAGTTGCGGTATTGAATAATTGTTTAAACTATCAATCGTGGTAAATAACATCGTAAATTCCCATCACGTCGCTCATATGCCGAATGATTATTTCAAGCGTGCTTTAGATTTCATTGATCGGCGATTGGCGATGAATCGCAAATTAGCGATCGAGAGTGTCAAAGGGAAGGGTTTAAAGACTTGCTATAAATATTTCCGATTACCGAAAGGTGATACAACATAATGCATGCAAATTGTTTTAATGTATAATTCCCTTTCGAGATGCACACCCAATTAATAGATCACAATGGAGATTTATCTTGAGATTTTATGTCTTTGTGACTCTTCCGATTGCTGATTGCGATTAGCTTTATCGCATTGGGGTTTTGATTATGTCTTTTCATATGTCCCTTTATTATTGACATGGCCGATTTGCCGATTGCGATTTGATTTATCGCATCGGAGGAGTTGAGGGGCTTTGCTTTATTGTCCGTTTGGAATTTGTTTTCCCTGATTACCAATTGCGGTTACCTTTTCAGGTCAGAGAATTGGGTGAGGTCTTGTTTTTGTGTGTGTTTCCTTTGATATTGTGATATGCGATTTCCAATCGCTTTATCGCAATATAGAATAGTTTTATAATATTTTTTAAAGGAACACTTTGTTTTTTTAATTAAAAGGCTTTATAAAATGATTCATTTATATAGGACCTTTTGGTAGGGATTTTCTTGTAATGAGGTAAATACCATTTTATTCAGACATCTAACTAAGTTTATTTTTAAAGGGACACATTTCATATTAAGATCTTGTGCAAAGATGTTTATGAAATGGGGGGTTGTTGTATAGCACAACACCACCGTAACATATAGATATGCCTTCTTAACCTTTAAATTTAAATCTTTTGTGTATTCCTTCTCTTTCTCCTTTGTTTATAAACTTTGAGTCATTGTTATCTTCATTTCAAATTACTAGTAAAAGGAGGTTGCACATAATGTTTATGGTTTGAGAGATGTAGGGTGATAAAATTAGGAAGTTTGCATATTTTTTGTTTCGATTCTTGTCTTTTACTCTAGGTAATTTAATTGAAATATGATGATTAATTATATGAATATCAAGCATCATCAAAATAAATTTGTTTCTATATCATTACCTACGGGAGTTCCATTTGAATTAATACAAATAATTTCTAGTGATAGTTTAAACAATGTTCATGTTATTTGATTGAAAGGAAGTTCTCTCCAAAAGGCTATATTGTAGGAATTATGTATCCAAGAAGGACCCATGTTTGATAGTCAAATAAATAGCTAAAATGAAAAAGGAAGGAATACAGAATGATTCATACAAGATAGTAATGACAATTGAATATCCATGGGATGATGTAGTGCCAATAATACATATTCCCATGAAGAGATTGTGTTGTCTCTAGTATATAAAGATACCAAACCAACCAATGTAATTTAAGTTTTGTTATTGGTCAAGAATGAATGTATCAAAAATGAAATCATGAATATTAAAAGCTAATACCTCATAGTGACCTTAATATAAGAGAGAGAGATGACATAGTTTTCATAAATATTAGGAGGTTTTGGTTATATTTCATCATAGCCAAAGCATCAATATTTACTTGCACAAAAGTATTCAATATTTAATTAATCACATCCCCAAAAATTCTTGACAATTGATGATAGGGATATTGCGTGGTATTTGTCCTAGCCAAAATAGTGCACCTTTTTTTTCGGGAAAAGAAATCAACCTCCCTATAAGACCAAGGGCTAAGGTGAGGTTTTTGATAACAATCCAACCCACAAGTATACAGACTTAAGAGTTAACAAAGATCCAATGCAATGCAATACTATTCATAGGCATGAAACCATTAAAAAAATATTCATCAAGGCATTATAGCTCATCATGTGACTAGCGCAGATTTGAAACTATCTAGGGAAGATAACAACCATTATGTCCAACCACCTAAGATAACCCCAATTGATAGAAGAAGTTTACAGAAACACACACACACATATATTTATGTGTGTGTGTATGTTAACAATGGGAGAGATTTTGAATAGTGTTTTTGTGACTAGTTTTTATAACCAAAATGACTTAGGGAAGATCTTGGCAAGTTGGTGGAAGGAGGAGAAGAACTTAAGGGTTGTACAACATAATAGGTTTAAGGGTACCACATATGAACCTTGTGATGTTGATATGTTTGGTATATGGTGAGAAGGACTATTCTAGGTTCATCGATGCAAGGATTCCTCTAGCCTATAAAATAGCTACAACAAGAAACATGTTTAATTAGGAAACCATTATATCTAGCTAACTTAGGCTCATGGTTACAAAGAGTTACAAGGTAGTAGATAAGCTAGTGGTTCCAACTTATTTCTATAAGGCCTCATATTTATTGGATGCAGTATGTTTTAGACATGTTTTTGTGTCATTAAACCATAGCTACTATATTGCAAAAGCCCCAATATGTGTATACTTCTAGATGCTCCAAGGAAACAAGGACAAGAAGTTTTATTCAATAATTTGTGATTTCTTCTTGGCATAGTTATATTCCATTATTTTTGTAAAGAACGTTTAAGGTTAATTTATTAGGCTAGGAAACTTATATCATGCATGGACTATTTATATTTAAATGAAAATTACACATTTATTAGTATTTATTGTTATTTTACCTCACCTCATATTTTGCCTAAATATGTTATTTATATATTGGTTGTAGAAGAGATTTGCTATCAAACTATTCTCTAAGGATAGATTGGTTTTAGGAAATATTTGCTATGAAGCTATTCTCTAAGGTTTTAATGCATTATTAGTGAAATATTTTTTTTTTCTTTTGTCACACATAGTTTCCAATTGAAACATTATTTCACTAAGGGCCATAAGGACACAAGAAAAAGAAGAAGTCATCCATTTGGAATATAGATGCGAAACTAGGATATTTAGAATGCACGATCATATGGGCCTAGAGATAAATAATGCTAAATAAGTGTCCTACATTTGGCCACCTAATCATGGAAGATGGGAATATGAAGATTTTATTTAAAGTGCCTATAATTGAGAGGAGGTTATGGAAAGAAAAAGAAATCATTATTTGATTATATTCGAGTTATTATCCATGGATGAACAAACATTGGAAATTAACAAAATTTTGGCTACTAAAAGTGACACCAAAGATGCTAGGAAACAAGAGGTAATTATATTAAAGGAAGAGGTTGAAATTAGATCCATTTAAGAAGAGAAAGACAAACCACTTTAGGAACAGGAAATTCAATGCAAAATAGAGGAAGAATTACAAAGGAAATAAGAAATGAATGTTATTTATGAAGAGTTGGAGAAATAGAGAAGGAATGTGGAGGCTAAGCAAAGGAAAAGGATTTACAAAAATAGTGGAATAAACAAAGGGAATAAAGGAGACCATAAGGAGAATAACTAAATGGATGTTTTGAAGAATTGTAGAATCATAAGGGAGAGAAGAAGAAGAACAAGAAATATGAAAATATGCATCATATAATAATAAATAAAACATTATATCAACAAGTGTCTTAATCTACCATGTCTCTTGTTACATCATTGACCTAACCTAATAGGAATATGAGGTGTCAAGGATTGGCACCTAAGTGGAAGATGAAGCTAATCCTAAGACATATGAACATGATTAAGAGCCTAGTGAAGCTTAGGCACTTGATGAGATTAGAGAACCTAAATAAACTCAAGTACTTGATCTAGTGAAGACATGTGTGAAGGTTCACATGACATATAAGGTTAAGGAATATGAAATAGAGAATTTTTACATCCTAAGAAACACTCTTTCATGGGGAGACCAACGTATTCCCGAGCCCCTAGATGAAGTTGTTAATGTGTAGTCCATTGTATATGACCAAAACATATATTCTTTTATGGAAAATATATAGAAGAAATGGAAATAAATGTGGAAAATACTATAATATGGATTTTGTGGAACCTTTCGTAGATACTAAAAAGAAAAATTCAAGTTAACTTTTATCTACCATAGTAGAAATATCTCATGCTACAATCAATAAGGCCATGAAAAGGAACTAGAGACCATTAGAAAGAAGTTGGTGTTGCTTAAAAATCAAGTTAAATATTGTAAAGTTTCCCTAGAAATCATAACCAACTTTGACAGTGACATTCTAGAAGAACATGCAAATCATGAGCCAATTAAGAGAAAGTCTATGGATAACATAATTGAGTTATAGGAGTGTTACACAGTAATTTGTCACCGACCCCGCATTCCCTGATCTCGAATACTACTGGTCCATATTACTAACATCTATTCCCCAGTATGGTCGCCAACTTGTGACACAGGAAAGTTCCCTCTATGGACAGAGGCAACCCCTCTAGCCCTAGAGTGGCTCTAGTCACTACAAAGACAATACCAAAGAAAATTTCCTTAGCAAATTCGTGTTATGAAGGCCTACCTTCAGTTTTTTTAGTTCGATGAAGTCCTCGTCATGTTGCTCCAGCACTTGTTCTCCTAGTCAGTTATACTTGAAAACAACATGTAGAGAAACACCACAAGCGATATAGAAAATGACCAAACAATCTACTTGAAGAGTCAAGGAACCTCAAGCTATCGACATACAATTTCAACATACGATATAGGATGTCACTCGCTTGTCGTGCACCCATGCCAACTCTTGCTGACCCATTGATTAAACACACTCACCCGGCATGCCCGAATGGTGGGCCTAACATACTCTCCCACTCTAAGCAGTTCTCTTCCTTGAAAACACTATCATACAACATCGCAAAGTGTCACTAACTCCAACATCTAAAGATTCCCATGCTGCTTGCCTCTGCTCTGCCATCGCACAAACCATAAAGGCTCATGTCTCCATAAATCGGAAAGTCTCCTCAAACCATGATCATCAACCACCCTTGTCGCAATCTCCACATGTTGCCCCACCATGGAAGGTTGGTCCCTCCAACTCAAGCTACATGCTCACTGCAACATATCATGTAGACCGCATCATGTATCGTCCTCGTGTGAACTATTGCCATGATACTCCAACACAACTCAAGCATACCTTGATACACTGCTAGCACTCATGAATCGAACTAGTTAGGTAGCTAATCCAACTGTCGCGTCCAAACCATGAGAATGAACCTCCTCATGCCATCATTAGTCATTTCTCTCAGCCTCCTGTCACAACATCAACTCGATCAAGAATCCATCTCTATCTAAGTAATCCATGCCTAGGTCCATGAAGTAAACTCCATCTTGTCTGCAACATGATGTCAATGATGTTTGATATCAATGTGCTGCATGAAATCAGCCACATCTATCCCAACATCATCATCCATATGTGTAAAATCCATCTCAAAATGAAGAGACCCTTTCATCAGACCGACTCTTGATGTGCCACATCCAAGTCCATGAAGCAACCTCCATCATATCTGTAATGTGTCATCTCTCAAGTCTACCATAGAAACAAGTATACATCATCCATGTGCTGCCCATGGTTAGAAACCAATCACATTCCATGTATCAAAAGTGGTTAAGTCTTGGCTCAACCCATGGCTAAGCTTTGCCACCAAGGCATCATCATCACTACAACTCCATCACTCCAAAGTGTCTCATATCGATCCTCCACATCAAGTCACTCTCTCAAGCACACCCATACATGTACTCAGATGTATGCACCCCATACTACATCAAAGTCCCTGACCTTAGCTCCTCAATGCATCAAATCCTCCAAGTACACCATAATAAGAAGTCCCCAAAAGTCAAAACCTCATGTCATCATGAGCTCCATGAGTCATCTCCAACCAACATCTCAGCAAGAATACATGCATTGGCCCAAAGGTCTATGCAAGATGCCTTATCTCTCCATGTTGTAGGAATGCTCCATAGTCTACTCACAAGTCCACCCAAGTCCATGGTCTTGTTGTACAAGAGTGCACAACATCTCCATCGGCTCATAAGTAAAACATCTCCATGTCACATAAGCAAATTCACCCGCACGACATATATGCCTTGGCACTCCTCATTGGATGCCCATAAATGACACCTCTACAAGTGCTCCTACATAATTTCCCTTCATAAGTTTGCTATGATCCATGTCTCCAACTCGATGTCCATGACTCAAGTTGCCCATGTTGTCCAACCATGTAGACCCATCACAACAATTAGTCATCCTCATCCAAGTCTGCAATCTGGTCTAGTGAACTCAGTCACCCAAACCATATCATCATCACATGAGTCTCTTCCACCATGGCTCCCTCACTAAAAGTTCCACCAAGACTTCCTCTTGGTCTCGACCATGAGAAATCCACCCAAGTATCATCAAACTCAAGTGTGTGCCCTTCTCCAATCTGTCCATGAGTCATGCTGGACACTTAGCCAATTTCTTCATTTGGTTAAAGCATTACCCATTCCTTCACAATGATCATCGCGTTCCTGCCTTTTCATGGGCATTTGCACCTTCTGCCATAAGGTCACAAACAACCACAATAGGTTATGCAACAGTCAATGGTTCTTGCCTCTCCATACAAGGTCTCATCATAGACATCCATGGTAAGATCCTCCATCAGATTGGCAAACTGATTTTTCCCTTAACTAAATATGACTCATCTACCAAAAGATCAAATGAAACACAAGTATAAGTAGTACTTACTTCATCATGAGGCTCCTCCATGTGAGTTTCCTCATCCAACAATTTCTACAAACTGCATGATCCTGGCCCAACTTGAACAATTTCAAGTTCATCCTCCATCGTTGTCATACCTGCAACATCCTCAAACATCATGGATTCTTCTTCTTCGTCATCACATTCTATAGCTACAACTTGCTCCATTGCACAACCAAGTCGAAGAAGTTCATCTTCAACATTCCTTTCCAAGACTCCAAGTTCATATTAAATCTATGGGTTCTCTTCTTTCATCCACTTCAACGTGTGTAAGGTCAGCAAGAGCCTCCCTTCGCATTCTTCCAAACCTACCATGTCTTTTTGTTCAGCTTGGCCCAAGCACGAAGCTTCACCCCTGCTAAACCTGTCACAAAGTATTACACTTCACTTTTGCAAATCTGAATCACCAAAGCCCGCAGAATCCAGACCTTCGATACCACCTGCCATGAAGTGAATCAGGATCAACTTTTCTACAAATCCAATTCTATGAATCAGGGCTCTGATACCACCTGTCAGACCCCTACACTGGCTGTACTCTTCCAACTGCACTATAGGAGGTGCGGCACCATCGACCACTTTCTTTTTAACAATACTTGCGATTGTGGACTACGCCTACTTTCTATACTTAGATTAATTTTCAACTTTCCTTAGTACACTTTCATTATCACAGTGGAAACATTCATACATCATTCATAGTTATTATCTTTTAACATATATGCACAGTGAATAATAAACCAAGAGGGGCAATGGCTCGCCCTTCCACTGTGCAATCGCACCTGCTGAGCTGTTCGCCCGTTCAACCAACTTAACTACCTGCCATGGCGCCCATTTGCGTCTGCCTACTTGCTGCCCAACTTGCACCCTAACTAACTGACCGCCAAACCATCATTTTCTCTGCGCCCTGTGGTCTACACACTCCTTCGCGGCCACCCATAGTCACCTCAACCTGTGCTAGGGTGCTTCAACCCCTATGTCTACCTGCACCTTCGGCAAGGATTCCAAAACCACTAACTTGCACTTCGCCTTCTCACTGGCTTGTTTTCTTGTTGGTTTTCTTGCTTGATCCGATGATTGAAGCTCTCCCCATCATCACCATACTTAACCACATCTACCCGCCATTGTTAACACATCACCTCGGCCAGCCAACCCACCAATTTGGTATTTTACACATTTCCTGCACGTCAGCTTTGTGGCTGGGCACCTCCACCCAGGACCACCTCACCCTATAAACCTCTGTTCAACCAACACTTAGCCAGTTTTACCTCACAACCTTGTGTTTTCCACCTACGACTACGTTATTTTTCCCAACTCACCCGTGCTCCTCCGTCGTGCGACCTCGCCGAAAACATCCACAACTCGATGGCCTTACATCCTCCCCCACTCAAAGTCATTTTCACCCTTGACAATTCTTCATCCTAGCAACCATCCATTGCCAAGATATCCAATCAACCACTGTCACAAGGTACTACCATCTCTAGCATCCGAGATGCTCATACCACCTACCTTCACTCCAATGTCACATAAACCATCGACCTATATCCCCCATGAACAACAAACTTCTTGATCCATGACTTTAGCCAGCCCATATACTGCAAACATCCTTGCAACATATGTAATATGACCATCTCCAGCATGTGTCATTTCATCATGTGAACTTCTGCATAATACTCTAGCCAACACAACATCCCAGTCGAAACCAAGACATCTAACTGGCACAAACTCAGTGCACTGCATGCCCCCATGTCATTGAACTGATTGGGTAACTAAACCAACCATAACTCTCAACCCATGAGAATGTACCTTCTCCATGCCACCGTCAGTTGTTTCTTTAGCATCCTATCACAATCTCAAACCCAATCAAGAATCTGTCCAAAAGCCATGTTTAGGTCCATGGTATGTCGATCCCATCTGCAACATGTTGTCCATGATGCTGATGCTAATGTGCTTCCACGTAGTCACATTAATTCTTGTATCATTCCCCTATCAACATAAAGAAGCTTCCCCCAAGGCCCCTTGCCAAGGTGGTGTAGCCCCTTCCAAACAAGGTCTCCGTGCAAACCTATCCCCAATGTTGTCTACAGAGAAAGGAGGGCTAGGAAGTTTCCTCATTGACTCTCATACACCCATGTATCATATTGATGTTGCGTCCTCAAGTATTTGTGCATAGCCTCAACCTTCTCACATGTACAACCAAGCTTCCCAAGCTTGTCTTCCATCAACTGAAAGTCATATATGCCAATGGCATACCTGCAAAACTCCACTATACCAGCCAGATCCCTACCTGCATAATCCTCCCCAACCAATGAACTGAAGAAGTATTCAAACTTACTTCATTTGCAGCTCCATCGTGAAGATCTTTGCTAGAAGATGTAGTTGGTGCACCTCTTATTGAGGTATGATGATATGTTCAAGAGCTTAATCCTTCTGCAGTCTGTAGCCTTACACACCTTCCTTAGATTCTCTATCTCATCCACATTCATCTTGTTCCTTTATCTCGTGTTGATGATGTGGTAAACATTATGGCCCTCCTTCAACTAGTCACTTCCTGTCGACTTCAACGCATTATTCGGGAAGTTGATCTAGAGACTCTTTTCTAGTACGTTAGAGCTTGCATGGCTCAATGGAAATTTCTTTGCATTCGATGACAAGATTGCATCATTGGTCTTTGATCGAGTGATTTCACAAGTGTTCGACTTCAGATCATTCTTCACACTTTGTGGATTGTACTAGCAATATCTTGAGAACCATTGACATTACTAGTGGTCTCTCTCGTGCTTGTTAACAGTTTACATCATTGGCCAGTAATTAAGTGATTTTCTATTATAATTGACTTCAACACATCTATTCACATATTAGAAATTGCACCATGGTCAGGTTGGGATTCAAGACCCTGGGCTCAGATTACACAAGTCCAGGTTGCGTGGATTGATTCATACATGACTCGTTTGATTAGATGGCTACGACCATACATCAGTCTTTTTTGTGGTCTTTCTGATTGGATGGTTGTGTCCATACCATAGATCATTTATGTTTGTCATATGGATCTCTGTTCCCATGCCTTATAAACATGTATTTTCTTTCACTATGTACTCATGTATCAGAGATATCAGTTGTACTTGCATCTGCAAGTTCTCCTCGAGGATGTTCAATTTCGGTTATGTATTCGTAAATCATTTCACCCCTCCTAGTCTCTCGTCCTTCATGCTTTAGGGGGCATCTGTTACACAGTAATTTTTCACTGACCCCACATTCCCTGATCCTAGATACTGTTGGTCCATATTACTGACATCTATTCTGTGTCATGTTGCCAATTATGTGTCAATACCTTCCTTGTAATCTCAAAAATAATGTCTCAGTTCCTTATCCTTGAAGAAAACCCCTTCTTACCTAATTTTATGGGTCGTCACAGGTCATCAGTTGTCTTACTCACGAAGATGGTCAATTTTGCACTAGCCCTAGAGAAGTCGTCACTCTGTCCCTATGTTTCACCCACGAAAATCTAATTTTGGCAAGTTTTTTAACAACTCGATGAAGCTTCAAGATGAAACTGCTTCATGGGCAGTCCTAGGACTAGTTTTTGGGTCAGATGAGTTCACCTCTCTCCTTTGGGATAGTTGTTCCACCTTTTGTGCAACCTCCCTAAGAGATAATCTCTTCCTCCCGAACTTCTCCCTCCTTTAAATGTCTTCTCCATGAATGAGATCAGCTAGATTAGATGTAACTTGATGATAGCTAGATGTAATTTGGTAGATTTAGGTTTCTAAGGGAGGAGTAGAGGTAGAGAGTGTTTTTGGAGTGTGGAAGTAGCCTCACATGCATTTTCGCTTGAGATATGTTTAAGTAGAGTTGGGTTGAGAACTTTCTAGCATCAATATTTTGAACTAAAGAGAGAGTCATTTGTTTCTTTGGGAGATGGTTCACAAGTAAATTCTTATGGAGACATGCCGATGGGAGCCTTCGACGAGACTTACAACATCAAGGCTTGGTTGTAAGTTTTACTTTGATTTATATTAATACAAATCAATAGCTTGTTTCCTATATTATACATTGAAATTGTATGTCGATAGCTTGAGGTTCCTTGACTCTTCAAGTAGATTGTTTAGTCGTTTTCTATTGCATTTGTGGTTTTTATCTACATGTTGTTTTTCAGGTATAAGTGACTAGAGGAACAAGAGCTAGAGCAACTTGACAAGGACTTCATCGAACTATGAACTAGAGGTAGGCCTTCATAACAACAACTTGCTAAGGAAATTTGCTTTGGTATTGTCTTTGTGGTGATTAGACCCACTTTAGGGCTAGAGGGGTTGCCTCTGTCCACAGAGGGAACTTGCCTATGTCACAAGGACGAAACAATGTAGTCATTTGTGGTGCATAAACAAGTCTTGAGGTGGATGAAAATTGCATCGAAGTATGGGATCGAATTAAATTCCTCAAGTAAATTTAGAAATATCAAGGAGAGGAAGATCATGGTACAAGGATACTAAAATATGAAAGTTTGGCTTGAATGTAGGGAGAAACAAAGTAATGGAAATACTTTTCTATTGAATCAAGCACATAGGTTAATTAAAAATGGATGATTTATCTAAAATTTTTGAGTTATGTCAATCAAATTATGATTGATCATCATTTTCCTAGTTTTGTCTAGACTATTGAATTCTAATCCATGGACGAAGTGATGGTAAAGTTCAAAATAATCACATAGAGATATCATGTTAATATCAAAAGTATAACTTCCTTCAAATGTGGGTACATGAAAAAATTTAATCATTGAATTTTAAGCAATTGATAAATTGGAATTTTCGATTCCTATGTAGAAAAGTTTTCCTATGGATCAACATACATTCCCCTAGATTCATTTGTGTAAGGAATTATTCGAGCAATGGGTGAACTATGATTCTAAACATGCAACTATTGCATCATCCCTTCCATTGATATCCTATCGACATGCAAAGTTTTTCAAATTTCAAACTTTTGTGTTATTTTCAGATTTTACTATTTTTAGTTAAGCGATTTAATTAAATAGAGGAGTTTACCTATTGTAAATGGTACTGGAAAGATAGAATAATTTATGGAGAATTTTAATGGAGAAAAAATTGAAGCTTAATTTAGAAACTCTTGGAAATTTGAGGTAGTTTTGGTTTACTGAATCTCTGTGTATTATTTCTTTGTTGTAGACTATTTTTGCAAATAATTTAATATCATAGACTTCTAGTATGGATTTCAACAGAGTTAAGATTATTCTTTTTGTTTGAATGAATCACTAGATATACTTAGTAAGTGGTTATTAGTTTTATAACTAGAATATTGTGGAATTGTTTATGAAAGCCTATTAGTTTAAGTTTCATTACTTTCTACTGTTAATTAGTTATTTTCTTGGATATTTTATAGTAACCATATTTTCTAATTCAATTTGTTTCTTTGGGAATCTAAAATGCTCATATATTTTTCCCGTTGATTGTTGCCATAGGTTACCCTAAACACATCTTTAGACTTCTTATTTCTTTATTTTGCAGTAAATCACTAATAAATATAATGGAAAGATTAAAATCAAATAGCTCTTAAATCCCATAACATGGTATCTAAACCACTTACATGAAGGATTATTGCACAGAAAAAAAGGGAGTACTCTAAGTGGGCCTTTTCTATGGGTTTAATCCATATTATTGAGGATTTTGAATCCAACCCCATCAACATACCTTAAATCAATTTTATGGTTCATGGCAATGCAAATTTTGCCATTTAAAATATCAAGAAACTTAGCCATATAATTGTGATTTGGATTGGATCATTATATTGTTTTTCATCCATATTGATGCTTTCATAGTGGAAAAAGTGGAGGAATAAGCTCATAGGACCACTTTTATCAATGGGTTCCTGTTTGGAAAAATAGGGTCTAAAACCTTCCAAGAGCATTTTGTGGCATCAAATAACATTTTTTGGGGAAAAGTTCACATGTGAAATTTGTGTCACTCAAAATTTGACCTTCCTATTATCACGACCATAATTCGAGAAGATGCCATGTTAGCCCCTATAATTCATGGAAAAGGGGCTAGCCACATGATTCTGATGAAGCAAACTCTAGATGAGTTTATATTGTAACTCTAGTTAAGAGTTAAGGTAGTCAAGCATAGCCACTAGTAGGCTATGGGGCTATGTTATAACCAGACCACTAGGAGGAAAATCAGTTTCATTCCTTCGAGTGAATTTCTCCATAACTAAGAAAAATTAACTGAGAGGGATAAGAGATAGAGCACATAGGAGATAGAGAAAATAAGATTAAATTGCAATATGCAAAATAGTTTGCATTTTGCAATTTATTAGATTTCTTTATGTAAATCCAATTTACTTAAATAAATCCCCCGATTGAGGTGACAGAGTGGGTAATCAATCTAATAATGGATGTCAGGGGCCAGGAGGTCAGAGGACTTCCTACCACTACCCACATGCTTATACCACAGGGTGTGGTGGCATCGCGCATGTCTGCAGCGACGTTAGAAGGGAGAAGTCGCATTTGGTACATAGGTAAGAGAAGAGGTGGGAAGGACAACTACGTAATGTGGATGGGATGATAGGTAGGTAAGGAAAAGCATGAGAGGGAGTGTATAGAGGGGAGAATGGATAGATTGCAGGGCAGCAGGAGAATGATAACAGAGGACCAACCATACTCGCATTCAAAAAGCAGGAATAGAAACCATGGGTACATTAACCATTTTCTTTCTATAATTAGTAAAGGAAAGTCTAGCATGCTAGGTGGGGGAAGAGAATTATGCCCTGTCGTGAAGGAAATAACATAGGGAGAGATTATGATGAGCAGAAAGAGCAGAAACAACGAGGAAGAGTGGTCGTTTATCTCTTTGTTGTTATTGGTCAGGCTTGAGGGCATAGAAGCTAATAAGGAGTGGTGCATTTTGCTAAGGGAAAAGGCTAGCGAGGCTAGAGAGGATTTTATCTAGGTGGAATGGAGGATTGAGGGTCTGGCGAAGTCCTTCAGGCCAAATTTCTAGGTAGATAGGGGGAGATATGGCAACAGAGAATAGCAAGCTTGAGAGGGGTAACTGGGCAGCAAGCTAAGCAAGGAATGGGTGGCATCCAGTAGCGCTACAAGGGGAGGGAGTGGCTATGGCATGCAAGGCAGGGGGGGAGGAGAGTCTCAGCATGAAGCTCCCCTTGCATGCTTTACAGGGGTCGAACAGGGAATGGGTTAGCCTGAGGGACCTCAATGCGGGAGGAAGGGACAATGGAGGAGTGACTGAGACCATGCTGGTTCTGACTTAGGGGCAGGACGGGTTGAGCAGGGAGAAGGTGAAGCCCATGACTGTTTCACCTAAATTCTTAGGAGCAATGGAGTGCGGGCAGAGGGGAGTCAGTGACGGAGAACAAAAACTCCATGAGACAATTGACATTTGGACTGGTAATGGTTTTATTATCCTGGCACTAAATTGTGATCACTGTGAATAGGTAGTAGACAACTATGACATGGCGCGTCCAGCCAAAGGAAGAGGCCGCGAAGGACGAGGAAAATCTAGTCCTCATTCAAAGGACCCAAGAACCACGGAACAGAGGAAAGGGATAAGATCATAGACAAGACTGTTAGGGAGGTAGCAAAAGAATATAAGGAAGGAACGGATGTAGGGATATGCAAAATTATAGAAGAAATGGAGGACTGAATTATGGAAGAGGATTCTAAGGAAGAAATGAAGGAATGGAAAGAACACATTCTAGATCCTAGGAACACTAGAGGGAGACTATCCCAATTCAAATAGATTTTGCATCTGTATTAGCTCATGAAAATATTGGTAGGAAAAGCAATGGAACATGTGTCCACGGGGATGGCTCTGATCATTAGAGACATGCCAGACTACAAAAAGGAACTGTAAATTATCCAGTTCTAGCTTTGCAAGCAGGACATTAGACTGGATCTTATCCAATGACACATTCCATGCATTATCAAAATGACACCAGCACCTAGAGATTCAGCTGAAGTTCCAACGACAATTGAGTTAGAAATGGAAGACCTCAAAGAATAGCTTCGCACAATGGTAGCTCGATTTTTTTTATTTTTTAGTGGCTAGCTTCCTTTTACATGCATGCTTATGGTATCTAAGACTATAGACTGGTTCTTAAATAGTTATGTATATATTGCTTGTCTAGAAAGACTGATAACTTATCATTTCTGGATGACTTACAATATGCATTGGTGGCCAATAGACTTGGTTTCCCATTGGGAAAGTTAAGGCCACCTATTAATTATATGTGGTTTTAGTTTGTTTATATATAAATAGAAAAGGAGGATCTACCTAAGCTTACAAAAAAAAATTACTTAAATAAATATTTATAAAAAAAAATTAAAAATTCATGCTTGAATCCAAAAAAAGAACTGAATTAAGCATATGTTTTTCATTAATTAAAGAATAAATTCATTCAATTAATGATAGAGAAAACAAAATGGAAATGCATTTAAACAATAAATAGTTATTGTTGAATGCATTCATATTTCAATGAATTTGTAATAATTCTAATTTTGGTTTGCTCCTCAGAGATAACTCTTATATAACTTCAATAACATAAAACAATTGATACGATAATAATGTTTAATATCAGAATGAAATACACTACTTAGAACTATAGTTAAAATCAATTCAATAAATTCTAACAATAGAAAATTGATTAGCTTACAATCCAAACAATAGTGCATTAGAATCAAAATTTATTAAATTCATACCAAAACTTCATTACAATTTTTTTCAGCCCATAAGCAACTTCAACTCCTTGAAGAAATTGCTTAGAGTAGTGCAAAACAAACTTCTCTTTCAGAACTCAAAATGCTTTGTCTCTCAATAATTCAACCACAATACACTACAAAAGTGCAAATGCACAACAACAAGAATCATAGGATTTTCGCCTAATTTCATATCTGAAGTATTCGCCTCACCTACAACTATAATATCCTATTACAATAGTGCTTTCAAAGCATCTAGTTGTAGATATGAGGAACCCCTTCCTCATTCTCAAAACTACTATATTATTACAAACAAAAAAAAAAAACAAAAAATGAAAACTATTACGAGTAATTTTCTAGATCTAGAATTAGAGCTGTAAATTCCTCATTTTTCTCTTTGCTCGACTCTTTCCATTGCTACAAAATGCCTTAGATTTGAACTTCTCCAATTGATCTCCTGCTACAAAGCGATAAAAATAAATTAAATTGCAAATTAGAAATTAGAGAAAACAAACTCTCATGAAACTGTTAAATTAAAATAAATAAAATTTAAAGAAATTCCATGTTATGATTGCTTGAAATGGAACTAACTAACATTTGAGTATTACTGGGGAATGAATTAGTTGCAACAATTTTCTCAAGCCAATGAAATTTTCTCAAATCAAATTTGGAAAAACCAATTGTTGTTGCAAATTCACCACTTTGTCTTCTATTGAATTTTTAGGTCGTCAAATTGAATCTGCTAAACTTATCATTCCCAGATTATTCTCCTAAGCCTTAGTTTTTTTTTTTTTTTGTTCACAGGGGAATCAGCAATTGGGATAGCCTCACAACTCACGTGACATGGGGTCGATTCTAGCCGCCACCATTATAACCCCTAGGAGAGTGCACCCGCCCCTCTCCACGGCTCTGGGTTAGTCCAAGGGATTTGAACTCGTGACCTTCAGTACGGAGCCCACCGTGCAAACAAGCTTCACCGCAATGTGATTACCAACTCACCTACCCCCATGGGGCCAGAGGGCAAGCGGGCTTGGCCCAGGTGAGCATCCCCGCGACTAATCCACACCCTCGCTCAGGTTCGAGCATAAGACTTGACCGTAATGATGAGTCCGACTTTATCAACCAGTTGCCTTCACCGACCTTTTAAAGGTAAGCAGGCTTGGCCCAGGTAAGCATCCCCATGACTAGTCCATGCCCTTGCTTGGGTTCGAGCACAAGACCTGACTGTCATGACGAGTGTGACTTTACCAACTAGCTGCCTCTGTCGACCTTAAAAGGTGAACGGGCTTAGCCCAGGTAAGCATCCTTGCGACTAGTCCACACCCTCACTCGCGTTCAAGCACAATACTTGACCATCATGATGAGTCCAACTTTATCAACCAGCCGCCTCCACTGACCTTCTAAGTCTTAGCTTTTCAATGAGTCAAATAAATATCCATATATGCCTCTCCAAAGCTGAGTCATTAAATTGACCAAAATTCTAAAAAAAAAAAAAAAACAAACAAACAAAACAAAACAAAAAAACAAAAACAAAACAAAACAAAAATAAAATAAAATGCTTGCCTCAGCCAAAATTAGGAACTTTTAATTAAATTTTTTAATTTAAATTAAATTAATAATTCTAGTACCCAGATGCGGGTGAAATTCGAGCTCATTAATGGCATTTAATAGGATCGACGGCGCTTGGCCCTGCCAGCTGCTGGTCAGTGCTATTATCCATGCCCAGACTTGGCACATGAAGGTTCACCTAAGGTGAGAGTAGGTCTGCCTGCAAGATGTCTTAAATGCTCACTCCAGCCAAGGCAAGGCAGCTGATAGTTTAAACATGGTGCATTCAGCCTTCAATCCCATTGTTTTCCCCCCTTCCCTAAGCATCTGCCCGCTCCAAGCAGGAAACCCCTACAGTAGAACTGTTATAGGTAATCATTGTTGGCTCCTTTGCTGTATTGATTTGGGAAATGGGTTTCATTTCTCCCATTCCTAGATCTACTCTTTGAATCCTATTCAGGAACCCACTGTGCATTCTCTGCTTCCCATCCAAGAGCCCAATTCTTCTGAGCTTCCCCTTCACCGCTTAACCATGGTCCGTCACCGCATGAGGAGCTGCCATGGAGGTAGCCGAGGTGGTGTCGTGTGCTCTCAGGTAGCTTATTCCATTGATCAGCCACCTCCCCCTGCCTTTCTGCCTTCATCTCAAGCTAATTCTCCCTTGCACACCCTTTCTGCACAACACCTTCCAGTCGACGCATTTCAAATTTTAGAGCATCTTAAATAGACCCATTATCATAGCTAATATCACCATCATCTTATCTGAAGAAGAATCTCAGCCTCATGCTCTAGTGCGTACCTCGACAGAGCATTCTTAGGACATTCGTAGAATTGCTGGCAGTCATGGCTCTGAGCAGAACCCGATAGAAGAAGGCAAGGTAGCAAGGTGTGGCGGACGACATGAGGATGGTGATACTATAGGCGACACTCAAAAACCATGTGGCAACTCTCATGGAGCCGTAACTTTGATGGCTATTGCTGGCAGCTCAAGCGGCAACCGTGAAGTGTTGGATCCTCCAGGTGGCAGCGCGGCTGGTGACGTGGCAAAGGATGGTGAAATTTGGTATGATGATGCTTGCCCCGTTGTTGAGGAGTCACCAGACTAGGACATCCCCATGTGATGCCACTTGGACTCCCTTGTGTCATCTCAGAGTTTTGTTGTTAACTGGTTAGGTTCGGCTGTTTATGGTTCTGTGGTTCTGTTTATGTTTCTGTGGTTTGGTAGTCTGTGGTTCTATTGCTGACATGTACAACAATTCTATCTTTTGGTGTTGTCTTGACTGCTTCAAATGGGGTTATCTCAAGTTCTCATTTTGGTTTTGTTGTTGTATTCTCGCTCCTATGCATGGTTTTTTGCAAACTGTAACTGGTTTCCCAATTATGGGACAATTTTGATGACCTGAAGGTACTAAGATGCTCTCAGCTGAGGTTTCTGACTCATTGTAATTATATTTTCTTTCCTTTTAATAGAATTAGTCTTTACAGAGAATTTTTTTTTAATAATTCTAGTTATTATATAATTAAAATTAATTACTTACATTATTACATTAATTAAAATTAGCTTATTAATTAAAGATCTTGTTAAATTTTTTATTATAATAACATATAAAAAAAATATTAAAAAATGGGCAATAATTGAATGGACCATAGTGCAACATGAATAAGGGAGTCATAAGGAGATTTCGGGATTTCGGGAGATATAAGAATTAATATTACGAAATAGAAAGTTTTGATTTCCCAAAGTGAGAAAGGAAGGGAAGTATCAAAGGTATAAGGGTTTTAGAGTGACCAGGGATTTCAAAGGGTTAATAAAAAAGAGAGTTACAAAAATCATGTTTCGAAATGGGATGAAGAGGGAGGAAAGGGAGGTAAGGTGATGAGGAGAGATAAGGTTTTCGGAGGGGAACTTTTCTAAAGGTTTTGGAAATAGGAGTTACGAAGTGTTGAGGTGTTGAGATGACGAAGGAAGAAGGGAGAAGAGGAAGGAGAGGAGGGATATGTGGAGTTGGTCCTTTTTTCCCTAATAAAACTATAATTACTTTATAAAATAATTCCTGATTTTATAAAAACTATAACCATTTTATGATTTTGGGATTTTGGAAGTTTTTATGATTTGGAATCGGGATTTGAAATAGACTTCCAAAATCCAAAAACACATAATTTTAATTATTTTACAATTTCGATTGCGATGATTTTGTAGGACTATTAGCAAAAAATAATAATTAATTAAAAATTAATATTATTACATATTAAATATTAATTTACAAAACTAAAATAATATACATTTTGTACACATTTTAGCCCATGTGGTAAAAAATACCAAATTTTGGATAAGCACCATTTGCAAACTATGCATCCAAATGAGATGAAATGAGAACTGATGGAAAGCCAGTGAAAAATCGAATGCAATGAAGAAATGAGAAGGGAAATATGAAGAAAACAAAAATCTCGCAAAATTCTTGGAGAATTAAACAAAATACAGTATGAAAGGGTGATTTAACCAAAATTTATGAAAAGGGTCCCCATTATTATTGTAAAGATAATAATTTAAAAAATGGGGGGGTTGTGATTTCACCACAACAATGGCAACATACAGGGAAGAACCAATTATCTCTAGTTAAAAGATGATATACTTCGATTTACCCAAAGGTTAAAAGTGAGGAATTTTATCAAGCCCTCAAAGAGTAAAACATTTCACATGGGTCCCTCATTAGTGAATCAGGCAATATAAGTTCAAAAAGATAAGTACTTGAAGTAGATTGAGTCTAAAATCATGAATCCACATTTTGGGGAATATTTAATATTACCTCGTATGAGTGATAGAAGAAGGTATAGGTAGAGAGCTTAAGGTAATGCATATATCCATTGATATGAATGGTTTTTGACATTACTTCGCTACCAATGAGCCTGGTAAGTACCTCAGTGAAGTTGTGTTTTATGCTATACAAGCATTTCCCCGCTTCTAGTGGGCTTCCACAACCTAGACAGTTTACTCATATTTCCTATGCTTCCCCTTTTGACAACCCTTTTGATAAGCACATTTTCAAGTTATGTTTATGATGTAGCTGAGTGAAATGGGTGGGATGGTAATAGAGACTTAAGAAAATGGATATAGTACTTCCATATTGTTGACTCCATATCCTTCGTTGTGACTATTCATTTATAGGCTTTTATAAAGTGGAGGAATGGGGGGAATTGATTAAGTTAAACTCAAGGCCAGTTATTTCCTTGAAAAGATGAACTAAATCACTTAGAAAAGATGCATGGTCCTCCATGGAAAATATTTAAGGTAAGAGGGTTTTATGATTCCATAAAAATATCCCTTTAAGGTAAAGGAAATTCATTGAAATTGACAGAGTACAAATTTCCCATGTATTCCAACCACTATTGGGTGAGAAAAATTCCTTCCAAATAAATCTTGGCAGTGTCACAAAATCTAAACCATAACCAATAATAAGAAGGAAAAATAAATCCAAACTAAAGCGAAAGAAATCAACAAACTCCAAAAATTTCAAATAGGAAAGGAAAAATGAAAGAAAAAGCCAAATTAAAAAGACAACCCAACAAGACTAACTATAAAAATGTCTCAACAAAAAATAAAATAAGACAAGCATGTGTGTGTTTGTCTTATGTTGAGATTTTAATAAATTTTATCTTGTAGAATTATAAGAAATTAGACTCTCAAACTGTAAAATGACTAGCAGTAATGAGTTAAAATAAAGCCAAATGAGAAATTTTTATATTTTTCAGATTTACTGGTTTCAAAACAAAGCTTGAGTGAGAATATATTGACCATTAAAAACTAGTCTTGAAAGTAACTAAAGGTTTATGGACTCCCCAGTTTAGTTGATTTTATGAATATTATAACTGCTCTTCCAAAAATTGAAAGAAAACAATGAGAATGAGTTCCAAATCCGAGTTGGTAAAAAACAAATCGTGAAGATCTGCAAAGCAGAGATTTATATCAGAAAATACTAAATCAAAGTTGAAACAAAGAAGCAAAGAAATAGAAAAATATGAAAATGGGCATATGAAGCTTACCATTTGAAGAATTTCATTAAAATTTTACCTGAGAGATATTGAGCTTCTCCAACAAAAGATAACCTTTTCTTGTGATTGGAATTAAAATCATGAAGAAGTTGTACTCTTTGAAATATCATTGACCCAAAATCATAACTTATTAAATATAAATTTAAACCAGCAGTAAAGATAGAAAAAATAATGATTCATGTTCAAGAATTGGAAGTGAACAAATCCATTAGGAATAAAAATTAAGATGTGATTCACAATTAATTATAGTGACAATTTTTCTTTGTCTTTTCAAATTTCATATCAGCTCCGAGGTTTTCATAAAATAAAGGTCATGCCCTAACCTATGTAGTACTTATGTGTGTATGGTGAGGACTTAAATACTTTGTAAGATGAATATGGAGCGATATATAAAAAATAAGAGGACTACAAGATAATTCAAACATAAGTTGCCCATGATGCATTGCCTTTGCGTGTTTTGAATTTCCTTACCAACTGCTGCATTACCATAGTGGTTGCTCAAGAGTGCCTTGAAAAGGTAAGAGGATGCATATTATAGTACAAAATAAAAAGAGATGGGCATCCAATAATAGAATAAAGACAAAAATATGAGTAACCCATAGGTGATGAATTTCTCATTAGTCATGAAGATTGTTGTGAAGAGTAAAAAATAGGACCAATTATACATGCGAGGAAGTATGTCCAAAGAAGACAAAACGATAAGATCCATGTGCACACACCATGAAAAATAGATACCCCTAAAGTCACAAACTCATCTCGAGAAATGAATGCTTGGGGTTTGATGAAATTGTAATTAAAAATGCATCCAAGCTCTTGAACACCCGAGTAACATGAAATTCAATCTAAAGGTACAAAGATAATCAAAGAGGACTCCATGTGAACAGAGTGATGGGTCAGATTTTCAAATAATGGGTGACTTGACATAAGGAAAATAATATTACAATAATCTGATATATCAATAATCTGAAAAATTAAAAGGTTCAATATAGAGGGAAATGGAAATCTCGGAAGAGAAATGTCAAATTTTATGTAAAATAAACTTCCGAGAAAAGGAGTTTGAGATTCTGATATTTACAATATAAATGCACTGAATAATATAGGGAGAAGGAAATGTGACTAAAGGGGAATAAGATGAACGAGTGTGATGCAATGGTTCAACTCAACTTGGAAAATGAACAATTCAAAACAGGCAGAGGTAATATCATGGACAAGAGTATTTGTTGGAATATTTTGTGATTTTCCTTTACTTGTAGGGTCTTTGATTAAAATTTTGAAATGTAGATAGCTACATGCCCGTGAAAAATCTAAACAAGAAGAATCCAATCATTCAATTTTAGTTTCATCAATGCAAAGTGAAATGTGATTCTTTACTACTCTCGAAAATATGCAAAGAAAATAAATATGAATAGAAGCACAAATACAAAATACCAAAATTCTGATGATAAAGAAATACTTTCCTGAACATGTTAATGGTTTGGAAATGGTTGACTACTTGCTTTATTCTAAAGCTAATTAAATTTTCTTGTAAAAATCAAGTCTCCAAATCAAGCTAATGAAGACCAGCAAAAAAAAATCAAAACATAAATAAGAAATAAGCTATGAAAAACATAAAACAATAATAGATGAAGATGAACATGTCTATGCATACCTAGAAGAGTTTGATTCTAAATTTACCTTATAGATCTCAACATTCTCCCTTGTATTATCTTCGATTTTTCATATGTTCAAAATCATATCATTATTCAATCTAAATTAAATACTAAGTAATGAGAAATTGATTTATATCCATTTCATATCGAGGAACAAGAGTGGTGAATGAGATCGCTTAGCAATACTTAATAAATTATTATTTCTAAAGTGTCTAGTTGTATTAGATCAAGATAAACAAGTGCACCATAAGCATGAAAATGATCTTCAAATATTAGAAAAGAAATATGCTTTGAACACTCTTTACCAAAAATCAAGTAAAGATTAAGTTAAATGCTTGGGCTTCATTACCTTCTTATTAAAATATCTGTAATATTGAAATAAATAAATAAAAGGAAAGAGAACTATAACTAAACTAATTCTATTCATAATCCTACTCTAAAGAGAAGAATATATGACTAAGTATAGTCATACTTCCTGTGAAACCATGCAAACATTTTATTTCCGCTACATATGAAATTGACATAGATCAACAACATGAATAACACTGCAGCTAGACTATTAAAAAAAATCAACCTACTATTCACATAAAAATTTGAAAAAATAATTATTTATTAAATTTTTACCTTGAAATCCTTCCAACCATATGCCTAGAGGATCATAAAAATGAACATGTATTTCTACTAATGATTGAAATGAATTCAAAGTATAAAACAAAGCATCTTCAAATGATGGATCCACAAATGTCAATGCATGTGTATTATGTTCAAAAGGAAGGGCATGAAAATAAATATTCTCTTCAAATGAATCAATTAAGTGTGGGTAGAATCTTAGAAGATTTCTGAAAGAATTATATTGTTGGCTAGAATGTAATGATGCACTCTCAAGTGATTGAGTTTGTGAATAACTCATTTGAAGTCCGAAATAACTTGACCAAACATGATTATCAAATAAAATTTTAAAATAAATAGCCAATGCTCACGCTTCAAATTCTAGAGTTGATTTTCATATAATCTCATTAATGTACTTGATGAGTGTCTGGAGTTTGTATGCTCAAAATGCCAGTATAATATGCTTGAAAATTTAAAAATGAAATTTGAAAGAGAAAAATTCAAATTGATAAAAATTAAAATGAAGTAGGTTCAAATTTACATTAATGTTATAAATAATGGTACAACACGGCTAGAATTCATTTGCAAAAAATTCCTTTCCACAAGTACCAACATAAATTATTAATTTAAAATAATTGTTTGCATTCACTTGCGGGGATAATAAAACTTCAATATTATGAAAAAAGGTTATCTCATCATTGTATGAATCATAAATTGGAAAGGATTTGTGACTACTAAAATCACTATGATGATTGAAGGATTGAGAATTAACTGGAATATTTAAATTAATATTATTTTCATCTTCAAAAATAGATTCACTTATAAAATGAAAAATATGGGGTTCAGTACAAATTATTTTTGAAGAAAAAGGGAAACAAGACTCAAAATTTTCAATTTTCAATTCTTCATCATAAATCAGAACCAGGAAAAATATCATAGGCACGATAAGGATAATCTCTCCAATCATTGTAAATATTATTAATTAATTTTTCTCTATCAAAATCAGAATTAGACAATGATTCAACATTAAATAAATTAGTAACAACTCTGTTTTTTTAAATTAAATTTCTGTCTAGGGTGACTGTTGATTGATTAAAAATTAAATCATCATTAATGAAAAGATCAAGATAGAGACAAAAATAAGGTGTTGAAGATAAATACCCGAAAGTTTCTCTTTACATAAGATTTCTCATTTTCTAAAATGTACAATTCAAGTTCTTCTACATTTGAATCATTGCAAATTCAGACCGTTGATCAATTTCTTCTTATATATATATATATAATATTATATATAATATATATATATATATATATATATATATATATATATATAATATTGCATTTGATCGATTTGTAAATTGCTGCTAAGCTGCTCCATAACTTGCAATTCATTATCAACAGAAGAAGATTCCAAACAAATTATAGCAGTTTGTGCGATATTGACATTCTCAGACTGATTTAATTGTTGTCGATTTATTTGATGTTGATTATTGCTAATGAACTATGCATCTTGTCGAATGTCAACTTCATCAACATTATGTAAATTTGGAGCAATTCTAGCATAAGCATCATTTATTTGAGTAGCAATAATTTTTGTTTGTTGATTAACAGCATTTTCAATTTCATTTTGTGAAGGATCAACGTTGACATTTGGAGAAATTGATTCCTTATTAGTTATGGATATGATTTCCGGTTCTTCATAATTATCATAGGACAAAGACACTAAATGCTTGAACCATCCAATTAATTGGAATTGAGGAGGAAAATATTTGGACCAAAATTTCATTAAAGTTAATTTAAATCTAATCTAAATATTATCCGAAGTCTTACCTTTCATCCTACGCAATTATTCCAACTGAACACACACCTTTTCATATTCATATTCCTAAAAAGCATGAAGAAAAATCTTTGAAAAATCATCCCAACTATGTACAAAGGGAACTGGCAAGGATCGACACTAGTCTTTAGCATGACCTTTCAATGTAAGAGTAAAGATCCTACAAATAACACCTTCATCAATATTGAAATTATTACAATTTAGAATAAACTGAAGGAGATGATAAAAGCCAAAAGTCTTACCATCAAATTTGATCCGTGTCAGAGTCTTAACTACCTCTATTGAAGTAGAAGTTGGTGGAAGCCTGGTAAAGAAAATCCACGGTGATCTTTTAAGTGGAGCCATAGTAATAAGATAAAATCTTAAAGGATAAAAAATTCAAAGAAAGAATTTACTATGGCCTTCCTTCTAGCGCCAAAAATGTTGATGGGAAAAAAGACCTCATCAACATGTGAGAGAGATCACCTAGTCAAAGCCCCAACTAAGCTCTTATTTGTTTGATGTAGTGGTTTTGACTAGTTTAATTAGGTCCAATTACCCTCTCTCTCTCTCTCTATTGGATTATGGTTTATTTGTTACTTAACAATAGAAAGAGAGAAACCAAATATGCCCTCTTGTGGAGCTCGTGCAGATAAGTGATACTTAAGATGACTCTGCGACTCATCCAAGCCACAACTAAGGTTTACCCTTGTGTGAGGGGAATTCTAGAATGCATAATTAAATCTAAATGTAGATTTACTCTAAGTTCAAGTAAAAACTAATCCTATCTCAAATTGGGAAAAGGATAGCCCTCTCTCAATTCAAGAGCAGATGAACTAACTAACTAGGGGAAAAGGGTTGTTTGTATGATGATTGAATTTAGAAAATAAGATTAAATTGCAATATGAAAAGTAGCTTGCATTTTTCAATTTATTAGATTGCTTTATGTAGATTGAATTTACTTAAATAAATAACTATCAAAGAAAATTAGAAACATATGTATGAATCCAATAAAACCATTGAATTCGTTATATGTTTTTCTTTAATTAAAGTAGTTAATTCAATTAATGGAAGAGAAAACAAAATGGGAATGCATTTAAATAATAAATTGTTATTGTTGAATGCGTTCATATTTCAATGAATTCGTAATAATTCTAATTATGTTATACTCCTCAAAGATAGATATTATAGAACTTCAATAGCATAAAACAATTTATACGAAAATAGTGCTCAATATCATAATGCAACACACTATTTAGAACAAGAGATAAAATCAATTAGAGAAATCCTGGCAATAGCAGATCAACTTATAATCCAAACAATAGTGCATTGGAATGAAAATTTACTAAATTCATACCAGAACTTCATTACAATTTTTTGCAGTCCATGAGAAACTTTGGCTCCTTGAAGAAATTGCTTATAGTAGTGCAAAACAAGCTTCTCTTTTAGAACTAAAAATTATTTTTCTCTCAATAATTCAACTCACATTACATTAGAAAGTGCAAATGCACAACAAGAAAAAACACATATTTTCTCCTAACCTTAGATCTGAAGTATTCCCTTCACCTACAACTATAATAACCTATTACAATAGTGCTTTTAGAGCCTCTAGTTGTAGATAAGAGGAACACCTTTTACATTATCAAAGTTGTTGTTTAATTACAAAAATCAAAATTAAAAATGAAGAACTGTTAAGAGTAGTTTTCCAAATCCACAATTAAAGCTGTAAATTATCCATTCTTCTCTTTGTTGGTCTCTTTCCATTGCTCCGAATAGCTTAAATCTAAACTTATCCAACTGATCTTCTGCTACAAACCAATAAAAATAAATTAAATTGCAAATTAGAAATAAGAGGAAAGAAACTCTCATGAAATTGCTAGATTAAAATAAATAAAATCTAAAGAAATTCCATGTTATAATTACTTCAAATGAATCTGATTAGAGTTTGAGTATTTCTGGGGAATGAATTAGTTGCAACAATTTTCTCAAGCTAATGAAATTTGGAAAAACCAATTATGGATGCAAATTCGTCACTTTGTCTTCTGCTGAATTTTTTGTGTCATTAAATGGTTGAATATGCTAAACTTATCATTCCCAAATTATTTTATTGAGACTTAACTTTCCAACGAGCTATTGTGAACTTCATTTGGTCAAGTAAATCTCTAGATATGTCTCTCCAAAGTTGAGTCATGAAATTGACCAGATTTTTGAAAAAAATACCTGCCTAGGCCAAAATTAGAAAAATTTTAATTAACATTTAAATTTAAATTAAATTAATAATTCTAATTAACTATATAATTAAAATTAATTAATTACAATTACTACATTAACTAAATACAAATTAAATAATGAAAATTACGACATTAATTAAATAATTAAAAATAACTAACATTAATTAAATTACAGATTAATTAAAAATAAATTATTAATTAAATATTATATTAAAAATTATATTATAACAACAAACATTAATAAACTATTAGAAAAATAGGTAAGTGGATTTTTGGTTCCAAACGAATGGACCATAGTGGAATATAAACAAGGGCAACTGCATAGCAGTAGTCCCTGTCGTATTGCCAATAAACATGTTTGGATAGTCTCCAAGAGAGCCACGAGCCATCCCTACTCATCTTGCTTGTAACAACTGCATGGTCTTTAACAAATAAGCAACTTCAATTCAAACACTAGCATACTATTGATTGCAAGATTCCGCGTGGCAATAAAATATTTGTTTGTGAATTAGCCCCAAAGGCAGCGGATGGCGTGATGATTCCTTAGTGTACAAAGGAATCAACTACCTCACTTGGCCCATAGTATTGTGGATATTTCCATAAAAATGAAATACAAAATAACTCATATCTAGAATATGTTACTTACCTATCACTTGGATCTTCTCGAAAGTCTCTGATAGCGGATTAATGTAGCAAATGATCAACTTGCAATCATGAAAATGTGTGTATTCATCTCTGAGGGGCACACGATATGAGAGCCTTAGATAGCTTAGCAAATGTATCAAGTTGTGTGATCTACCACCAACAAGAATAACAAATAGCAATGATATCCATCTAACAATAAATAACAAGCTATTGGATCCATCTAAGTAACGCTCAATATTTACCTACTCAATTTGCAAGATAGCTACCATGTCCAAAGATCACGTACCTTACATTGTAGAATATTGCAGCAGATGATCCGCTGCAACCAGGAATATTTTCATAAACACGATGGAAATTCACATATATTAAATCCATATCTGTATATTAAATGCATAGCTGTAAAGCCATTCACATGCAAGGCCGTAGAGAGGCACTATCGTGACGTGAAGACCAGATACTACTCTCGATCTTTAAGAAGAAAAAAAACATTGAACTATGAATCTTTATTAAAAGGCAAAAATATTTCATATTTGGATTTGAAGGACAATAGATGGTCTATTAAAAAAGCAAATAATTACTATTTAAAATAGGAATTAGGAATGAAATGAATGAATTCATAATAAACTCACATTTGGACAAACAACAAAGTTTTTTATTATTAAATTAAATGAGTGAATTCATAATCAACTCACCAAGGCTCATTCAAAATTGGAAAATAATATTAATAAAAAATAAAGTAAGAAATATAATAAATGGAAAACCATGTGGGGTAGTGCATGCAACTCCAACTGTTTGCATTATGGATACAAGTAAACTAATACATCATAGATCGACACCTTAGGCCCTCAACATCAACTTCCTTTGCTTTAACCATGGCGATGTTTTTGACTATGAATAAGTTTTTTAAGTTTTTTTCTCTCAGATCTTCATTCTGCAGCTAAAAGTGTTAACTTCATACAATTTAGTCCCTGTCTTTGGCTTCTATTTTTTTCTAATGATGCCTGCACCAAAATCTTAAGGGATACACAAAAACTAAAGCCTTTTTCCTTGGTTATTTTTTATTTTTGTATTGTTTTTCTTTCTATTGTTGACAGGTTACAGTCCGTCGACCTTCCTCCTTCGAACGCAGGCTCAAACCATTAGGGTTTTGCTTCAGGGTAAGATCTCTGCCATATTTGTTTTCATTGTTTTGGCCTTACTAGCCTCTTATGTTTTCAACTCTAGCTAATTCCATAGGAATTCTGGTTGCCTTGGTATGCCTTGATACTCGGCTTGCTGCTCATTTGGTTTCAACCTCTATTGGCACTCCTAGGCGATGTCATAGGTGTATTTTGGGTTCTGGGTAGTCTATGTATTTGTTTAAACTCGTATAAGAGTTATCATTTATGTTGTTTCAACAACCTAGCTTGTGCTACAGCTTAAAGGCCTCGACAGACTGTAGTTGTTTAAGGGCAATAACCTCTTTTAAATATATGATGTTCTTTTCCTCCTTTGATAATTTGGAGGTCTTTGCCTCTTACGATGTTTAACGCATGTACACTGCTATTTTGTATTCTCTGCACTGATGTTTTTTCTCGGCGCTCAAATTCATGGCTAAACTGATGAATACACCAGTTAGGATTTTAATTTTCTTTTAGTTAATAATGGCCACGCGGCTCTGTGAGGATTTTAATATTTTAATAGAGTTAGATATTTTTGGTTCTGTAAGGTTTACAATGCATGGTTCTAGTCTTGATGTTATAATTATGCTTTCTGTTCACTTACTTTCTGCCTACAATGTCCTGACGAAATTTATTCAGTGTTGGACAAAGTAGGCTTATCCGAGCCTCCTCCTAAAGCTCTAGGTTTTACCAGGTTTCCTACCACCCAACACACATTTTGAAGGCCCGAAATCTTGGAATTTTCATATCTTCTAGTCCAAATATGATGCTTCTGTCTTCCAGTCCATAAATGATGCTTCCATTGTGGGGTTCCCTACGAATCCATCAGATGATAGGCAACGAAAATTACAATGACCTCATTCATACAGGTCAGTCTAAAAGTCTGGTATAAGACTCTTATCCAAATGATGTATATTAATAGAGATTCTAGCTTATTCACTGAAACAAGAAATGTTGTATCAAATAATTTTCATATTTGTATAGGTTTCCTTGAGAAGCCACTTTATTTTGGAAAGGAAATGCATACCTAGTGGAATAAATCTTTTGTTTTAGTTTATGCAGAACTCAAGGGAGAAAATGTAAGAAAATGCATAAAAACATTTAGAAATTTATGGAGAAACATTTAAGAAATTTTCTAAAAAAAATGTATAGTTTCATTGAATAATAAAGCTCAAAAATTTAGGGATGGTCATGAATATTAAAGCATAAGCTTACCCACATGTTTTTCTCCTTTTTGATGTAGTTGGAAGAATCAGAATAACATGTTTTAGACCTGAACTTTTCCTGGTAAAATATTTGGACTGAGGCAACAGTAACTAGCAAATGCGTAGAGCAAGGCCTCCAATTGTACCTAGCTTTCCAGATAAATATTTCATGGAGAATACCATAGGGCCAGGCCTTTCTCCTCCCATAAATCATGCTTATGTTAAGGTTGGCCTCCAATCTGATCGTCCACGGTGTGGGGAATGGAGAATGGAGGGTGGGGGAATGAGGAGGAGGCGAGAATGAAATGGGGATGGAGGCTGGAATGAAATGGGGAATGGAGGAGGGTGGGGGAATGAAGAGGCGGTGAGAGCATAGAAGAGGTGATAGGTAGAAGAGTGGTGGAATGAAGAGGAGACATGAGTGTAGAAGAGGTGACAGGTGCCCAGGAGAAATGGCAGATGGCAGCTCGCTTTCCACTGGAAGTGGAGGCTTAAAAACTTTGCATAAAATAGTTTACCTGCGCAAAACATTTGTTTTGAAAAACATACGATAAAATAACTTGTCCTGGCTGAAATAACATTGGGGCACGTGAATCTTGTAATAAGACCTTGAATTCACAAGTTTGGTTATAAGTTTGTTACACCGAAATTTCTAGGGATGAACTTTGGCTAAATTTTGATAGCGCACAATTTTTTTTGGTCAAAGGGTCGATTAATGTCTGGTCAATGGCATATCGATTGCTAGAGTCCCTGCATTGTGAGAGGCAGGGACTAATAAGGGATTCATGTCAAGTTAATGGTGGGAGGCACAAGGAGATTTCGAGATTTCGGTAGGATTAAAATTTCAGGGATTTCATAGGGTTAATAAGAAAAGAGAGTTACGAAAAACATATGTTTTGAAATGCAATGAGGAGAGATAAGGTTTTCGTAGGTGACCTTTTCAGAACGTTTTGGAAATAGGAGTTACGAGCTATTGAGGTGTCAAAGTGCTGAGGTGAGGAAGGAAGGAGGGAGAAGAGGAAGGAGAGGAGGGACATGTGGAGTGGATCCCTCTTTCCTAATAAAATAATTCTTGATCTTACAAAGACTATAGACATTTTATGATTTTGGGATTTTAGAAGTTCTTATGGTTTGGAATTGGGATTTGAAATAGATTTTTGAGATCTGAAAACACATAATTTTAATTATTTTCCAATTTTGGTTGGGATGATTTTGTAGGATTGTTAGTAAAAATAGTAATAAATTAAAAATTAATAATATTTACATATTAAAAAAATTAAAATACAAAATTAAAATAATATACATTTTGTACACATTTTAGCCTATGTGGTAAAAATTACCGAACTTCAGATGAGCACCATTTGCAAATCGTTCATTCAAATGAGATGAAACGAGAACCAATGGAAAGCCAATGAAAAATCGAACGCAATGAAGCGATCAAAAGGGAAATTTAAAGAAAATGAAAATATCACAGAATTGTTGGATAATTAACCAAAAGACAATATTAGCCAAAATTTACGAAAAGGGTCCCCATTATTATTATAAAGATAATAAGATAAAAAATTGGGTGGGGTGGGTTTGATTTCACCACAACACCACCTAAGAGGGAAGTGGAGTATAAGATTCAACTATTACCAAAATACCCATTGCCAAACATTGGGTTGTACAAGGAGTCTGTTATATAAGCAAGTGAGTTGAAGAAACAATTCTAGTAGCTATTGGAACAGGATTTCATTCAACTAAATACATCACCATGTAGGTCACTCATCATCATTGTGCCAAAGAAGGATGGGACTTGGTGGATGTGTATAGATTATAGGGCATTGAACAATATCACATTAAAATCAGGAAACCCTACCTAGGATAGATCATATACTAGATCAATTACACCAAACAAATACTTCACCAATCTAGACTTAAAGTATGGATATCGCTAGGCTCAAGTTAGAGAAGAAGATACTTAGAATATTTCCCTCAAAACTAGGAAAGGTTTTTATTAGTGGTTAGACATGCCATTTGACCTATGCAATTCACCAACTACATTTATGATATTAATGAATGGTGTACTACACCCTTTTATAGATTCATTTGTTATTGTCTATTTGCATAATATACTAGTATATAGTTCCACCTATGAGGAGCACATCTCACATTTGACACAAGTTCTAGTGATATTAAATAAGCCCCAACTGCTAGAGAATCTCAAGAAGTGTGAGTTTTCACAT
This sequence comes from Pinus taeda, assembly GCA_000404065.3. Classification (NCBI taxonomy): domain Eukaryota; kingdom Viridiplantae; phylum Streptophyta; class Pinopsida; order Pinales; family Pinaceae; genus Pinus; species Pinus taeda. The sequence goes on from APFE030165329.1 coordinate 63,927, forward strand.
CAGTCTTTAGTTTATATGGGGTATGTGATAGGTGGAAGAGAGTTGGAGATAGATTGTGCCAAGATGAAGGTCATCATAAAATGTCTTGTACCTACTAATTTTTTTGAGATTAGTGGTTTTTTTGGGGCGACACTATGCCCGAGGAAATTCATAGCCCCCATTTCAATAATAGTAATACCACTCCACAACATAACAACAAGTGTCAAGGGTTTACACTAGAGAAAGGGTTAGCGGAGGGCCTTCGAGGAGGTAGAAGAATATTAGTCAAGCACTAGTTCTGGCATTACCAAGCTTGCATCAACCCTTTGAAGTTGAGATAGATGCGAGTGGGTATGCTATGGGAGTGGTCTTGATCCAAGGAGAATGGCCTATATGCTACCATTCTGAAGTATTTCATAGGGTAGTTCTTAACTACCCTACCTACAAAAAAGAGCTATATGCTCTGGTGCAAGTTGTAAATAAGTGGAAGAACTATATGATGGGAAAGGAGACAATAATCCACACAGATCAATAACCACTACGATACCTACAGGATCAAAGTAAGCTACAATAGACCAAGCATTACTGGTGGATGGGGTTTCTACAATAATTTCATTTTGTGATCAAGTATAATAAGGGACACACAAACAAGTTGTCCAATGTGCTCTCAAGGCCACTCACATCAAAGATCACATCTTCAAGGAGTCTTATGCACATGGATCCATTCACCCATGATAAATACAAAGAAGCATACTCCTAGCATGAGGACTTCATGGAGGCATTTCAATAGTTGCAGAGTCAGATTCATGCGCACAATGACAAAAACACCATTGACTACTATCTCTAAGATGAGTTACTCTATAGGTTGGATAAGTTATGTGTTCCTAAAGGCGATCAATTGTAGCTGATCAGAGAGGATTACAACTGGAAGGTTGCGGGGCAATTTTTTGTATGGAAGATAATGGCCAACTTGCAGAGGTATGTGTATTGGTCCAAGATGCAAGAGAATGTAGCTAGTCTCATAAGAGGATACATGATTTTTTGTACCAACAAGCCTTGTAACACGGAATAAGATCTATATCATCCCTTACATGTACCCACTCATCCTTGGGAAAGCATTTCCATGGAATTTGTGGGAGGTTTACCAACAACTATAAAGGGACTTGATTACCTCTTCGTGGTAGTTGACAAGTTCATCAAGATGTGTGTTATGGTGGCCTATAATAAGACCATCAATGGACAAGAGCCAGCAAACTTATTCTTTGTATAGGTCTGGGTGCACTTTGGGATATTAAGGAACATCATTTTAGAGAGGGACACAAGATTTATTAGTGCATTCTATACTATATTATGGGATAAGATGGGCACAAATTAGAAGAGATCTATATCATTCCATCGATAGGCATATGGGTAAACATAAATAATCAATAAGAGTTTGGTCTAGCTTTTGAGGGGATATAACCAGAAGCATCCAAAGACTTGGGATGGAAATATGGTATATATACAACATTATTACAACATAGTAGTCCATAATTCTCATGAAAAGTCCCCATATGAAACTTGTTTTTGATATTTTCTTCCTTCACCTTTAAACATTGCATATGGGAAAGAAGGAGGAGTGAGGGAAGATCTTATAGGAGATGCCTTGAGGACTAAAAAATTTATAGACAAGATCAGGAAAATCAATATATAGGTACAAGAGACACTACATAAGGCACAAAAGAAATATAACGCCAGACATGATCAACAAATAAAAAAATATCATTCTAGGTGGGAGATAGAGTATGGCTACAGTTAAACAAGGAGACGCTATAGGGGCCTTGTGACAAAATCATGGCTTTGCAGTATATTCCCTTTGAGATACTAGAAATGGTGGTTGATAATGCCTATTGACTCCTTTTACCAACATATATGCTCATTTACTTAGTTTTAAATGTAGAGTATCTAAAATACTATGAGCCTTCCATGCTAGATCATGAAGAGGAATAGGTCCTACCTTTAGTTGAGGATTTGGCACCATATGCTCAAGAAGAGTTGATAAAAGATGCAATTTTGTAGAAGAGGTACATAAATACAAGACAGGGGAAGAATGACCTATGGCAGATTGGGTTTAAAGGAAAACTTCTATAAAAATCTAAAAGTTACACCCGAGAGAAGGTGGAGGAAAAATTTCCTCCCCTCATGCAGTCCTTTCTAGGATATTGAATGACCTAGAACAATCCTTGCAGTCATTAAGAACTCACAATTTTTGGGACTAAGGGACATGTATTAATGCATTTGTTCAACACCTTACCTAAGTCGGACAAAGCCTCTTGGAAATCACACCCATAGGGTGTAAAATCATCCATATAAATTTCTATTGCATCATGGACTAGCTCGGCAAAGATACTCAGGACTGCTCTCTAGAAAGTGGCAAGGGAATTGTATAGGCCAAAAGGAAGGACCCTATAGGTGAAGGTACCCCAAGGACAAGTGAAGGTGGTTTTATCTTCCTCTTCAAGGCTGATCTAGATTTGATTGTACCCACTGAACCCATCTAGGAAAGAAAAAGACTTTTTCCTTGCCTGGTCATCTAACACTTGGTTAATGAAAGGTAGAGGGAAATGGTCCTTCTTTGTTGGTTTGTTTAACTCTCTGTAATCAACACAAATCCTCCACTTCCCATTTTTATTTGGAACCAATACCAAAGGAGAGACCCACTCATTGTTTGAGATAGGGTAAATGAATCCTGCATCTAGCAACTTTTGCAATTCTTCTTTGAGTATATCCTTGAGAGTTGGATTCATTCTCGTTTAGGGTTGTCAGACTGGTTTGCAACCTTCTTTGATATAAATGTGGTGAGTACACACCAAGGGGTGCACTCCCTCCATTTCCTTGTAACTCCAAGCAAAGGCATCTAGATGTTCCTTTAGCATGTTACGCAACTTTTCTTCTTGGTGTACAGAAAGAGATGGGTTGATTTTCAAAGTTCTCTCAGGGCAGAATTCTATGGTTTTGACATGAATAGGGTTTGAATCAACTAAGAATAGATAAATATGATGGTTTTTCTTGGTTTCCTTTACTACTTCCTCTAAAGAAAAGGTGCTGGGAGTTACACATTGGAGTATGTGCTCAATCAAATCATCTTCATTCCGCTGTCTTCCTCCCATAGTTGTTTCTAAGGTAGAGAGTTGGGTTGAGTAGACTTCATATTCTTCCTCCTCTTCCAACCATAAATCCAAGTCATATTCTAGATATGGTTGAGCAATAGGGTATATGACTAACTGCTTTGACATATGCCCATTTTTTACAGTCATATTTCCAGCTCTACAGCTAATGTAGGCATCGACAATGGCTAACCAGGGTCTCCCAAGGATGAGAGGATAACTAGTAAGCTTGGCCTTAGGCTAGAGAACTAGGAAGTATGCAGGGTACTCCCAAGAGTCAATGCAAACCATCACATCCTCCACAATCCCCTGAGGGGTCACTATGGAATGGTATGCAAGTTGTAAGACTATTGTGGTCGTTCTCAATGAACCTTGTAGATTGAGCTTGAGCATGGTGTCCTTAGTCATTACATTAATGGAAGCCCCAAGATCAATCAAAGTGTGTGGGAAAATGGTGCCATTGATGTTCACATCTACTACAGGGCTTCCAGGGTCCTAGTACTTCGGGAAAATTACTTACCCCAACATTAAGTTGGACAGTTGTCCAATGACATTAATGATAAGGGTGTCTCTTTTCTGCCTCCATGGACGTTTGAAGCACTTCTCCTTAATAAACTTGTTGTGAATAGGTACATACTTTATGTCTTGGAGAAGTGGAATTTTGACACATAGATTTTTTAATTCACCCAGAAGTTCATTCTCTTTTGGGTTATGCTAGCCTGGTTGAGTTCATGTCTCAGGAAAGGGTGGTGGATATACTCTAGGCATGCTTTCCTCTCTTTCCTCCTCACTCTCCCTAGGTGGAGGTGGAGGTTGGTTGTCCAAGAGTACTCTACCAGATCTCATGTTGATTTCCTGAATATCCACAACATAAGTAAGATAGGATATCTCTCCACTGTACACTTGTTGAGCCTATTTGTTGTTCAGGTTCAGATTTCGCTGGACAGTCATCTGAGGTTGTTTAAGTTGAGCAAGGTGTAAAAGTAGTGGTTGAGTCGCTGGTGAAGGAAATAAATCTAGAGCATTGTTGTATGGGAGCCTTGACCTCTATGGTGGTGTATTCCACTAAGGCTATGGCAGAGCATATGGATGAAATGATTGGCTGGTCGACTGGGAATGGTACTGAGGTGCAAAAAACCAAGTAGGAGGTGTAGACCAAGAGGGATGAGCAGGGGGGGCCAAGAGGGAATGGATGTGGTCTGGTTAGGGTTGTAATATGCATGGGATGACCCTTGCATGTCGTGCTAGTATGGTCGAGGCCCATGAGGTCTCCTTTGATTTATGTAGTAGAGCTATTCAGTCACCACTTCAATTCCCTGATACACATCTTTTAGTCTAGGTAGAGAAGGGAACTTGTCTTTGGAGTGGATTTCTTCATAGATTTAGTAGAATTCAATCATATTCAATGGACATTCATTCCTAAGGTGCCTCCTTGTGCATCTTGGGAAGAAAATGGCTAAGGCTCTCTCTGCTTCCTCCTGCTTTCTCTTGATGTGCATAGTGTCCATCTATAGGGAAAGGGTTTGCAACATTTCACTCTTGAAATATTCCATCATATTTCCAATTTCACCTTTGATGGATGTATTGAAGAGGATGGACTGTCCATTGGTTAACTACCCCTACTCTTTTTCCTAGCTTCCCTAGAATGGTTCCTAAATACAGTCTTGATATGTTCATAGGGTAGTTGGTAGATGTCCCCTCCTTCTAGCAGGTTTAGGGTATCTAGAAGATATTCCCTTACCCCTTTGAGCAGGACTAGCCTTAGTGACTCAAGACAAGTGTGCACTTGGCCCTTTTGTAGCTAATTTGGAATCTTTCTTCATAATCCTCTAGGGATTCATCATGCCCTAAGGTCATCTTAAAAATTTCCTCTTTATTGAATTTGAACCTACAGTAGTCTTGATACTTGTTGTTGAAGTTCGGCTTCATCTAAGCCCAGGTTGTGATACTATCCCTAGGTAAACCCATGAACAAGTGCAAAGTTGCATCCTTGAGAGTGCATGGGAATAGCTTCAACTTCTGCCATCATTGGTGTAATCATAAGTTCTGCATTTGACAACAAACTCAAGCAAGAAAGTGTATGGATATTCTAAGGCCAAGCCATGGAAATGAGGAAGAGAAAAAGGGGCTTATGTTTTTCATCTTGGTATCCCCATTAGTTTCTCAGATGGGAATGCAACCCTCAATTATTTCTCTATCTCCTCTGTCATTTCTATTTTCAGCCATTAGGTCAATTGGAATGGGTTCTCCTCCTTCTCCCACTGTAGGCTCTTCAAATATCTACGGTTGTTCACCTAAGGGGTCCTCCAATTCACAACCACCAAAGAAGAAGGAAGGTTGGCCTCATTCAAGTTTCAGCCCACAATTAGCCAAAATTTCCATGATTTTCTCTCAAAAACCTATAATCAATGCACATTATCCCACTAGGCATAATATCTCACTTCGACTCATCTCATTAAGCAAAATATAATAAAAATATGTAGGAAATTATGAGAAGAGTTGATTTTAATAATATAGGAGGTGTATTAAGGTCCATATATTTACCCAATGATGAGGCTCATCATCACTCCCCTACTTAAAGTGTTGCTCATCCTCTAAGCAAATCAATCTATATCCATGTCTTTCATTCCTCAAGTGGCCTCCTTGACATCCCATGCTTCTGTTGTAGTTTCCTCTTCCTATGCATAGAATCCTACCTTCCTCTCTATCTCCTCCCATTGCTTTATTTCTTCTTCTTCCTTCCTTCCTTCCAACATTCCTAAGAGTAATGGTGGATTGAGTCTCAAGCCAATCCAATTGACTTTAAGTCTTTGAAGATCTTGCTTGTAGATGGGTCTCTCTCATTTTCTAAGGAGAATGGTACTCTTTAATTTTCAAGATGTAGGGCAAAGTGTTCTATCTCCTTTGGCAAGAATGCATGCTATCATCCCCTAACAGACTAAATATGTCCTCAAAGTGTGTGATTGCTTGCTCTTGGACAACAAGGTACCTAGGTGCAAGTTGAGGGTCATTTGCAATCAAGTTATGGGTACTGATGACAACCATTGGATTTGATTGCTTAGATATTATCATGAGGGGTTATGTTTCTTCTCTTGCCATTTCTTTCTTCATTTCTGCAGCCCTTGCTTCCTCATGATTCATCCAAGATGCCAAAGCCATCAACTGTAAGTGCCCTTTTTTGAATTTGGATCCCACACATTCAGATCAGTTAAGGCCAAGTTGTGGAGGTAAAACTCAGACATTTTAGCTATATCCTCCAAGGTGCTTTGATCGCAGATATCAATGAATTGTCTATAATATTGGAAGGACATAGTGCCTCTCTGTGCTAAATTTTTGATTTGGAACAGCAACCACTATTCCTTAAGATACAATGCATAGGACTTTGTTGGCATCCTGTATTGGATTGCCTCTAAGGATAGACTGGCCATGGATGCCAATTGATTCTCTCTCTCTTGTAGCTGTCCCCTTAACCATGCATTCTCTGCCTCCAACTAAGATTTCATCATTGCCTCTCTATCCCTCACACTGTTCATTTCTCTGCCCATCTCCTTTACTTTCTCCTCCATGTGACCTATGTCCTCCATTCCTTTAGATTTGACAATTTGCATCCACCTATGTGTTCTTGCCTTTTCTTTCTCAAGCTCAAAGAATAAGGGGATGGAAAATTTTTGTGGAATGACCATACCCTCTTTAATGAACTTGTATTAGGAGTCAAGGTTGGGTTGAGGACTAGGTTCCCTCAGTTCTAGATCCTCCTTCTTTGTTTCTTGTTGCATGATTCCTTATTTGTCCAATTTTTGAGTTTCCTGTAGGTTTAACAGAGTTTCTTGTAGGATCGCCTTTGCTTCCTATAGGTCCTTCTGTGTCTCCTATAGGAGACCTTTTCCTTTGGATGAGGCAGATCTAGTGACAGGCCTCCTAACATAAGTGATAGGAAACTTAGGAGAGGCTTGTCCTGATGATCCTTCCCCTTGATTTTTCACAAGAGGAGTTATCTTTTCCTGTTGGTTTGGTGAGTCTTCAATCACAATAGGAACTTTGGTGGGTGTCTGAGGTTTTCCTTGTCTGATCCTTGTACCTTTTCTTATCCTAAAGTACAATGGAGTTTGTCTCTGTCTCTTCCCTTTTTGCTTGACAAGGGTACTTAGGGAAGTGAGAGAAATTGTTGCCTCATTCTCAGTGGGTTTTGGAGATACCCTTGGTGATTCCTCCCCTTATTTTCCTTGCATTGTAGACCTATGTTTTTATTTGTCTTCTATCTCCTCTTTTCCATTCTCCTTCTCACTCTTGTCTTTCTCCTCTTCTTCTCCCTCTAGTTCCTCACTCTGTTCATCAGTTTCTTCCTTTGCATCTTCTTCTGTCTCTTCACCACTTTCCTTCTCATTTTTTTTTCCTCTTCTTCCTCCTCTATTTCCACTTGATCCCTCTCTATTTCTTCTTCATCCCTTTCACTGGCAGTGGGGCTTTTATCATATTCAGGGGATTTTATGTCTTCATCTATCTGCATGTCTATGAAAGTTTCCCATGTGATAGGGAATCTTAGGTTTTGGAGGGCTTTCTCTATGATAAGTCTAATTAACCCATGCTAGGCTAGTTGTTTATGGTTTCCTCCATGGACCTTAATTCTCATACCTATCACTGATTGAAGAAGAAAGTAGGGTATGCTGAGTCTATTTTGAGGAGGTGTGCCTTTTCCAAACCTCAACTCTTGGAGAAGCCTAAAATGGTACCCATATACCACACTATACCTACCATCACACGATATATGCCTAATGATGTGGTAGCTAATTTCATTCCAAGGATATGGCAGGCTTTCTCATCAAACCCCATTTTTGTCTTACATTGCCTCCTCTCCTTCCAAAAAGAATTTCTTCTTTGCAATTTGGTTGTTACCCTTATCTTCCTTTCTCCAAGGAAACCCTAAAGGAAGTGTGGTGATTCTGCCTATGATTTTAGGGGTGAGTTCTACAGAGATTCCTTTCACCACAATAGTGGCATGGGTCCTAGTTAGTGGTATGAGGGAGAGAGCAAATTCTCTAGCCACTGCATCATCATGTCCCCTCAATTTTCAAAAAAACCCATCCAATTTTGCCTTGTGAATATCTCTAGTACAGGAGGGTACTGATGAATTCTCATTGTATTTGTGGGTTCCCTCTTGTTAAATCTCCCTATCATTTTTCTCTGATGGATGCAGAGGATTGTATATGTTTGATACCGAATTCTAATGAAAGAGGTATTTTAAATGAAGATTCTATGTATAATTCCCCTAGACTACAATCTTTTTAACAAGATAGAAGGCTTTTCTATATATTTTTTACTTGTAAAAGGTGGGAAGGTATAACTCCTACATCCTTGTCACTTCTCGATGAAGCCAAACTTTGATTTTTCCCTTTAAATATGCTCTTTGCCAATCATGTAGGTAACTATTCTATATCCTCTAGGATCCCATAGGTTTTCTTGTAGGATCCTGTAAGTGCTCCTGTATTAGAAAAACCTACTCACTATCTTTCCTGTAGATTGCTTTAGTGCCAAGAGTAACTTTACTTTGATGTAGCATTGAGATTGTGAATTCCCCTATGCATTTTAATCAATGTTTTATTTCTCTTTTCTAGTGACTTGATGGGGTATAAGTTGAGACTTGCTCCACCACCATCACTATCTTGCTGATGCCATCAATGGATTCTTGCTTTGACAAAACCTTCAATCTATTCCCATTCACAAGTAAAGAAATAGCCTCTACATCAATGGTTTTGATTTGCACTGAACCATTATCATGACATTTCTCTATGACATAAGGCCCTAACCATCTAGTCCTTAACTTGCCTTTAAAATCTTTGTATCTGGAATCATACAACAAATCCCAATCACCTTTTCTTGTCATGACGGATCTTCCTCTGAACTTGAGTCACCTCTATGTGTAGGAGGGCCTACATTTTAAACTCATCTAACCCATTTAGATAGAGAAATCTCTCTTGTTGTGCACTGGTGAGATCTAGATCTAGTTGTGCTACCATTCTCAATGTATTTTACTCAAATTCAATGGACAGCAGGGACTTTTTCCCATAGACCAGCTCATAGTGAGTGAATCCAGTGGTGGTCTTCGAGTTGGTATTGTAGGCCAAAGTGGCCTCAACTAATATATTTGCCTAATCTTTTTTGTTTCTTCTAATCACTTTGGTCAGAATGCCCTCATGCACTCCGTTGGTCACCTCCCATTGACCATTAGCTTGTGGGTGGTAAGGAGTGGATGTTCTATGCTTGATCTTGTGCTGGCTTAACAAATTTTCAATCATGTGAGATGTAAGTTGCCTGCCTTGATCAGTGACCAGTTCTCTAGGGTGCCCAAACTTATTAAATAGATTTTCCCTTAAAAACTCAACCACTTTATCCTTTGCTTTTGCCTTGATTTCCTTGGTTTCAATACACTTGGTCAAATGGTCAGTGCTCACAATGACGAACTGCTTTTGCCTGGATGGAGGGTCAATAAGTCTAATGAAATTCATGCCCGACTTGTCAAATGGCTTGAAAGTCGCTTGAGTTGTAGAGGAATTTAATCCTTTTGAGTAGGCTTTCCCATCCTTTGGCACTGATCACACTGACTAGTATACCTTCTCACATCCTGATGAAGAGTGGGCCAATAATACTTAGCTTGTAACACCTTGAGTGATGTCCTCTTGGCTCCAAATTGATCTCCATAAGGCCCATCATGACAGATCAGAAGGATGTCAAATACTTCCTCCTCCCTGACAGATCTTCTTAGAATTTGATCCAGGCCTAGTTTGAAGAGGTTGCCCCTAATCCAAGTGAATGGGGCGATTGTCCTCACAATATTTCTTTTCTCTTTGGAGGACAAATTCGATGGGAACTGTGTAGACACCAAGTAGTTTGATATGTCACCAAACCATGGAGAGAGAACTGAAATGGTGAATAAGTGTTCATTCGATAACTGATCATCAACCATTTCTTCCTCCCTTGTAGGCAAAGTTAACCTGCATAAAAAATCTACAACAACATTCTTTTTACCAGGCTTATCAATAATAGTTAGATCAAATTGTTGTAATAAAAGTAACCATCTAATAATCCAAGCATTCACATAAGGCTTATTCATAAATTATTTAATTGCAGCATGGTTAGTATGTACAAATGTTTGGTAGCCTATAATGTAATGCCTAACTTTGTTTAATGAATGCAGAATAGCTAGGAGCTCCTTCTCAATCACTGTGTAGTTTAGTTCGACCTTTGATAGATTCTTATTGATGGAGTAAATGGCATAAGGTAACTTGTCATCTATTTGGGCCTCGAAGAATAGGGGTAGTGGTCAACTTGTCCTTTAGGGTGTCCAGGGCCTCTTGACAAATTTTTGACCATAAATATTCAAATTCTTTGGCCAATAACCCAAATAAAGGAGAAGCTAACTTGCTGAAGTCTTTTATAAACCTCTAATGGTATCCAGCTAAACCTAGAAAACTTATGACATCTCTTGCGGAGGTGGGATCCTTTGGATGATGGCTATTTTATTTGGGTCCACCTGCAATCCTTTGTGGGATATTGAATGACCTAAAATAGTCCTTGCAATCATCATGAACTCACATTTTTCAGGACTAAGGGACATGTTCATTTCAATGCATTTGTTCAGTACCTTACCTAAGTTGGACAGAGCCTCTTGGAAATCACACCCATAGGGTGTAAAATCATCCATATAAATTTCTACTGCATCATGGACTAGCTCGGCAAAGATACTTAGGACTGCTCTCTGGAAAGTGGTAGGGGCATTGTATAGGCCAAAAGGAAGGACCCTTTAGGCGAAAGTAGCCCAAGGACAAGTGAAGGCGGTTTTATCCTGGTTTTCAGGGCTGATCTAGATTTGATTGTACCTGTTAGCCTCCTGCTGCAGCAGGTTACTCATATTTCATGATTGACCTTTTTACAGGCCAAATATGTCATACTTTGCATGTTGCAATGCTCCATATTTGCTCACAAACACCAAAGAAAGAGGCCATGAAAGAATGCTAGTCAAAGTTCAACTTCTGCATTCCAATGTTGAAGAATTATTCCATTTTGGTAGAATTTCCAGCTAAAGGGAGATCCAAACAGCTCAATCTTGGTCTCCCTAGGTTTCAATTTCCTGTTTTAGAATATAGAGAATGAATATCCGTCCAAACAGTTTAATCTTGGCAGATTCTTAGACAGGTAGAGAAGCAAAGGAGTCCAACTGCTTAATCTGGGCCCTTAGAGGAAATAAGTGTAGATGTAGATAGGAAGACATAAAAAGAAAATTTGAAAAGCTGGGTCTGCAAGTCTAAGTGCACCCAAACCAAAAACAAGAAAAAATGTTAGGTAAGTAGGCTAGGTAGGTAGCTTTGTGGTTGCAGAATCATTGATTGTGATCAGTTTTGTGTTTTCAAGTGTTAAATTTATCCCGATCACAGTTAGCAGGCATCTCCCATCTAAAGGACTTCAAGTGAGACATGTCTAACTTCCCCTTCTCCCTCTCCCCTAAATCATTTACTAACTTCCCCTAAAGAGGTCAAGGTCTGCTTGATATCTCTTAGTTCATCATTTTCCATATCATTTGCCTTGGTAAAGATCTTCTTTACTCAAGGGGGTCCATATTTTCTCTACAGAGTTTATTTCCCCTTAAAGCCTAAGATCTCTGAGACTTAGCCCTCTTCTTGTGATTTTCATATTAACTGCTGACATTATTATGTAATTCCCTATCTATTTCCCATCCCCCTACTAAAACTACATTAATATTTCCCCTATGTAAATATCCCCTTCCTCTGCTTGAAACATAACCATAAACATCTCCTTGGGAATTACTAAGTCACCTGGACCTTGGTAAAAACCCTCATCTCTGCATAATTTTCCCTCCAAGCTGTTTGGACTCCTTCCAAATGCATTAAACCCCCCCCCGCGCATTGTATTTTTGGAATTTATTAATATCTTATTTATAAATAACCAAGCGCCGAAACATTAACCCCTAAACCTAAACTTTAAAACCCACCCGCACCGTAAAAAATTTAACATTTAACGCGTGCGCTCCTCTACTAAATTCTGCGCACCTTCCCCTCCTGTCCACTGCCGGATCAGGCCCCCCAGATCCGACGGCCCTTATTCATATCGGGCGCCCTCTTGTGTGGGCCCATTAGCACCCGATGTCCAACGGTTTTACCGACGTACACTGGGACAGCTGGCAGCATCCCATTGCATCAGGCCGCCCCTGACAAAAACCACCTCCGTATCAAAAGCAGTCCGATGCGTGACCAAAACCACCCTCCCCTCGCGTAACAGGAGCGCCGCGTCACCCTGCCACATCACCTCCACCTCACCCCTTCCTGCCTGTGCCTGGCCCACATCACCTTGCCACCGTGTCCCGCCACGTCACCCTTCCGTACTGCCACATCACCCTACTGACGTCATCACCGTACAAAAGGACCCCACTACTGACGTCACTCGCCGTACCGCTGACGTCATGCTGACGTCAACAACCAAAAACGGAAAAAACGCGCAAGCGCAAAAATTCAAGCTTCGGAGCCCCAGATTGAAATTTTGAGGCAGTTTTCAATGCGCGATTAGTGCGAAGTGCTAATCGCGCATCCCTATGGGAAATAGGCCATATTGGAGAATCTCTAGGGAATCGTTTTCTTCCTTGGCCATTTTTGCACCGAAAAGGGCAGAAAAAGCCCGATTTTGCAATCTTGATCATAGCAGAAGACAGAGAGAGACCCGGTTCAGATGTTAAAGAGTTTCAGAGCAGATATGAAGCCAAAATGCATGTCAAAGAGTATCAGTGTAGCAGCAAAGAGTATTAGCAGAGACCTTCTCAGGGCTCGAGGTGAATGAAGCATTAAAGGAAAACCTTGAAAATCAAGAAGCAGTTAAAGAGCCATTTAAAGCTCACCAGCATAGATGACTGCACATTAAAACTCACATCAGATCAGTGGACCAGAATTCAATGTGTAGTTACTACAGAACCACTGCACCAAGTCACAGAGAACATCACATCAATTCACTTTTGATCCAGCTGCCTCTGGCGCAGCCCAAAAGACTTACTTGCATTTAATTCCAGCATAAGTTAGGTTTTAGAAATCTTTTTTCTTGCAAACCTGTTTAGGTCAGTTGTAATAAATAATTTAGGATATTTTGCCTATAAAGACCACCCTCAAACATGTAAGAAGGGTTGTTGGTTGGTTGCTATTTTTTAGTTGATATTCTACTTGAGTAGAGACATGCACTGTAAATGTGACAACTTCTATAATCAAAGACTGCTGAAAAGCATGGATTTTGAAAACTGTCTGCTGTGCCGAATTGGCCAAAGAGTGGTTGTGGAATTCCTGTGTTTCTACATGACTCAATAAGTGTTCCTTATCTCTGTTCTAGTTGTTTCTTCATGTTTGCTTTACTATCTGTGTTACACCATCTAAATTTACAGAAAAGAAGAATAGTATAGGATTTGCTTGGCAGCACCCTATGCTCAATTTCTGTGATTTCTATATGTTTTCACCAGGAATAGTTATGAATATATATACTTAAATGATCATGTTTATGCTATTTCTTTCATGTATGAATGATCAGTTAGGAATTCTTAATTGCTCCTAGTTAGTCATACATTTGTTTCCCTTCTCTGTTAGTAGATGAAAGATTCTTAATTGCCTTTTGTCTCTGACTTTCATCCCATCTTTCTAGAAATTGATATTGTTTCATGTGTAACTATCCTGCTCTATGATCCTCTTGTGACCAAGAAAACTCAACAGCAAAGCTCAATCCATGACTCCATGCCCAATGGTTTGAAACTTATCACACAACCTCTTGCCTCTCTGCTAGGAATTATCTTCCTTACATTTATCCTCCACCCAAACACCAACAAAACCCACTAAACCTAACAGCTAGCCTAAAAGCATCATCAACAAAGCTAAATCATTAAGAGAGAGCCCTCTCTAATTGCAGGTGGGCTAGAACCTATAATCCAAAGATTGGTTTGTGGTTACCTCGACTGTATCCCTTCAGGAGCTTAGGGACAACCTGAGTGATAACATAATGGTGACTCCACTGGGGACTTTCTCAGATAATCTCACTAAACCAGTCTGAAGCTCCATAGAGGAAGAAACCGACCTTTAAGAGTCTCGGTTGACCTGTGTTCTTAGAAAAATTTCCAAAAAACAAGTTATAAGATGGCTCCCAAGAAGCATTTGCGTCATACAAGGTTGAATCCTGATCTGAATCCCCCAGTTATTTTTGAAAACCCCAATATAATCCCCAAAATCCTTAGGAAACAAGAGCAGCAAGAAGATTTTGCTAATACTATTCCCAAGATAGTTCAGCCTAGTTGTTTTTCAACCCCTGTTAAGGTTTTGTTCTGTTCAAACCCTTCTTCCCCATGTTCATCATCCGTTTCCCCAACTTCTGTGTCCACACCCCCATTCACTGCAAATACCACCACTACTCCTATTATCCCAGCCACTCCAGTCGTTCCACTTATCCCTGTCGTTCCCCGTATCCCCGTTAATATGGCTAACAGATATGCACCCTTACAACTGCCTGCTAATCCCGGGGCTATGCCTAAGGATTATCAGACAAAAATTACCTATTTTGATGGCACAAATTCCTGCACAGCCCTACAACATACAAAGAAAATGCAAGATTACTTTGAGAGTAATGAGATTGATGATGACAGTGTAAGGATGAAGATTTTTGTCCAAAGTTTGACCGGTGATGTCAGGACCTGGTTTAGAGCACTTACACCCAATTCCATATTAAACCCAGAAGCCTTATACAAGACATTTATTAATAGATGGGAGAAAAATAAAGACCCCTTACACATATTATCTGAGTATGATACTATCAAAAGAGGACCTCAAGAGGCTGCCTTGGACTACTGTGCGAGGTTTAATAATGTCTACAATGCAATACCACAAAATTTAAGACTGCCACCTGATCTTGTTGTGTACAAATTCCCTGATGGTTTCGATGCTGACATGGCATATTAGCTAAGGGAAAGAGCTCCTCAAAGCCTCGCAGAGATGCAAGATGTTGTTGTTAGTGTGGAGGCAAACTTGATTGCCAAAAGAAACAGAGCCGGAACTGAGAGAAGAACCACCTTCAAGGAAGAACACTCAGCCCTAGACCAAAAACTAGATGCTATCATTAACGGCATGCATAGGCTAGGAGACAGAGTAGAGAGCGTTGAGAGAAAATCATCATGGGAAGGACAACAAACCAACACTATAAGGAACCCGAACTTCAGGAAAAATCAGACCACAAACGCTGGGAGGGCTAGTCCTGATCATGATATTAGGCCTCCTTTCCAAGAAAATTATGCGGAGGCATCCACATCCAGTGAGCCCACAGATGAAACTCACATGAACCTGATAGATTCAAAAAATGAACAGCAAATATTTCTCACTGAAGAGGACCAAAAACTGTCATTCATCACAATGATGGCATTGAAAACGAAAACACCGAGAACACTCTGGACAAGGAAAAATCTGCTACTGCTAATGCAAGGATTGCATTGGATAAACCATTTAACTTAGAAGCATAAATTGGAAAACTCAAGATATCCATTCCCCTCTCAAAACTTGCTAAACATGATGTATATAGGCAACAAATTCAAAGGTCACTCCATCTACCAGAGGTTAGGGATGATGTAAAATTTTTAGATGATACCCCTGAGCTGCTGTTTGCTCCAGAAGTTAACAGAAAATCAACATATGGACCTGTCCCACCCTTTTATGTCAGTCTGCACATACATGACCAAATCTTGCATAATGCTATGTTTGAATCAGGTGCCTCACATAACCTTATGCCCAAATCTGTAATGGAAAAACTAAACCTTGATGTCACAAGACCCTATAAAGATCTATACTCCTTTGACTCAATTCAAGTCAAGTGTTTAGGCTTAATCAAAGACCTGTGTGTGTCTCTAGTCCAATTTCCTAACAAGACAATCCTAATGGACGTAGTAGTTGCTGACATCCCAACAAAATATGGCATGCTCCTATCAAGATCATGGGGAGAAAAACTTCAAGGATCCCTTCAGCTTGACCTCTCGTATGCCACTATATCTGTCTTTGGGTAGCCAAAGAGACTCTACAGGGAAACACTGATGAAGTATGTGGTAAGTAGTGAGGAAAGGCCCCAAAACTTTCCAATTTACTCGATCCATTCTGATATGGAATCTTTTATTTTATTTAATGATGACACCAATTCTCCAACTGATGAGAAGCTTTCAGCCTTAGATCAAGAAACATGCATCAATGAGGAATCAGTTGCCAATACCCATGAAACTGTCATAACAGTCAAGGCGACCAACAAACAAGAAGAACCTCCCGAAACAAAAATTGTAAGTCTACCCAATCCTCAAATAACTAAAACTATTAATACAAGCCACAAACAAGAAATCACATGGTGTTTAGAGTTTGATGGTTCTGTAAATAAGTTAGGAGCAGGGGCAAGCATATGGATTCACAATACACATGATAATCATGCACAAGGCCATGCCTATAGATTAAATTTCAGGTGTACTAATAACATGGCAGAGTATGAGGCTCTCTTCCTAGGCCTTAAATTGCTCAAAGCCCTAGGAGCTACAAAAGTGTCCATTCTAGGCGACTCTGATTTAATTATACAAAAAATGAAAGGTAACTTTGTTGCCAATGACAATAGAATGAGAGCTTATAGGACTGCTGCCACAGAAATACTCAAATCTTTCAATGAGTCCAAGCTTGCCAAAATTTCAAGAGACCATAATATTCATGCTCACAGCCTAGCAACTTTTGCTAGCACATGCAAGCTTCCCTTTGAACCAAATCACCATTTCACTGCAGAAATAAAACATAGACCCTTAGTCCCTAACAATGTTAAAGACTGGCAAGTGTTTCAGAATGATGCCCAGATTAACAATTTCCTCACTCTTGAGGATGAATTTTCGAACACAAACGTTGATATGGATGCCATGAACAATTCCCAAGAGCCAACAGAAGAAAATTAGCAGGTTGTAACAGATGCTACAGCTAAACAAATCCTTAACCCAACTGTTTCTGACAATGCAAACATAGAACAACTGAAACAAGTGTGTTTAGAGGAAACAGCGAGAGCAGAGGATGAGTTCATTGACCTAAAGGATAACGTTTTCCCTGCTGGACTAAATCCATTAGAAGACATGTTTGATAACAATGATGTGCCCAAGAAACCAAAAATGGAGCCTTTAAATGCTGTTATAGAAGAACACAACATAGGGACAGCAGAACATCCCAAAATGATTAAGTTGTCCAAAAATCTGCCCCCTGGTCAAAAACCAAAATATGTGGATTTGTTCAAAGAGTTCGAAGATGTATTTTCTTGGAGTTATGAGGACTTGAAGTCCTATGACACCTCAGTAATTCAACACACCATTCCCTTAAAACCAAATCAAAAACCATTCAAATAGAAACTTAAAAGAATCAACCCCATGCTTCTTCCCCTCATTGAAAAGGAAATAAAGAGAATGTTTGAAGCAGGTACCATTGCACCCATCAGATTCTCTGAATGGGTATCTAATTTAGTTCCCACAAGGAAGAAATCAGGAGAGATAAGATTGTGTGTAGACTTGAGAAATTTAAACCAGGTCTCTTTAAAAGAGCACTACCCTTTGCCTAAAATGGACCATATCTTACAAAGAGTAGTGGGATCATCTATAATTTCTTTACTAGATGGATTTTCAGGTTTTAATCAGATACTTGTTCACTCGGATGACCAAGACAAGACAGTCTTTACCACACCGTGGGGAACATTTAAGTATTTCAAAATGCCTTTTGGGCTGAAGAACGCTAGTGCTACCTTTCAAAGAGCAATGCATATTGCATTCGCCAAGGAGATACATGATTTCTTTGTTGTATACCTTGATGACCTAACCCCTTTCTCCAAATTTGACCAAGAGCACCTTAAACATCTGAGGAAAATTTTCATGACATGCAGGAAATATGGCATTTCCTTGAATCCTAAGAAGTCCCTGTTTGCCCTTGAGGAAGGCAAGCTTCTAGGTCATATCATATCAAAGGATGGGATCAGAATTGACCCTAAAAGAATTCAAGCTATCCTCCAGATCCTATATCCAAGAAACATAAAAGAGTTGCAAACAGTCCTTGGAAAGATCAATTTCCTAAGGAGATTTATCCCAAACCTAGCCGAGCTAATAAGGCTATTGAGAAATATGTTAAAAAAGGATGCCAAGGTAAAATGGTCTCTTGAAACCAAGCAAGCTTTTAAGGGTATCAAAACTGCCTTAACTCAAATGCATGTCCTCACCAGTCCGCAATTTGACAAAGATTTTATCATTTTTTCTTTTGCATCCGAACACACTATAGCTGCTGTCCTTTTGCAAAAGGATGATCAAGGTAATGAAAATCCAATTTCTTTCTTCAGCCGAGCTTTAAGAGATGCACCCTTCAAATATCAGATCATGGAAAAGCAGGCTTATGCCCTGGTTAAGGCCATCAAAGACTTTAGAATTTACATCTTATACTCCCATGTGATTGCCTATGTCCCAAATTCTGTTGTAAAATACATATTAACTCAAGAGGGACTAGAAGGCAAAAGAGGCAAGTGGATTGCCAGCATTCTCGAATATGACATTGAGATAAAACCCACCAACCTGATAAAAGGGAAAGGTTTAGCCAAACTAATGTCCGAAACAAATTTCCAAGCCTTAGACATCAATCAACTGGACAATGAACAAGAGCTGGCGACTCCACAGATCAGTGAAACCTTTTTGCAATCTCGATGGTATGCTGATATTTGTTTCGTTTTGTTAAACTTGTGTGCTCCCCCAAGATTGTCCAGAACCAAGAAAAGATTTTTGAGGATGAAATCATTAAAGTTTTGTGTCATAGATGGTGCCTTGTTTTGGAAAAATCATGAAGGAATATTGCTTAATTGTTTGACTATGAATGAAACTAACAACATTATGAAAGAATTCCATGCAGGGGACTGTGGAGGACACTTATATTAGAAGTCCATTGCTGACAAGATTTTAAGGGCTGGTTATTATTGGCCCTCTCTATTTGCAGATGTCAAGAAGTTTGCTCTTTCATGTCACAAATGCCAAATCTTTGAAGGGAAAAGAAAATTACTGCCTTTGCCCCTTAAGCGCATTTCAACCGAGAATCCTTTTCAACAATGGGGTCTTGATTTCATTGGAGAAATTCATCCCTCTTCCTCAGGCCAGCACAAGTGGATTTTAACAGCCACTGATTATTTCACTAAGTGGATTGAAGCTATCCCATGTAGACAAGCCAATGATGCCACCATTATCCAATTCCTTGAGAGCAATATCCTTTCCAGATTTGGCTGCCCTGAGAAAATTATCACTGATAACGTTGCTGCCTTGAAATCCAAAAAAATCATCAACTTTTGCCATAAATTCCACATTACCTTGGGCCACTCTACAGCTTACTATCCTCAAGGTAATGGCTTGGCTGAATCATCCAACAAAAGCCTCATCAACATCATAAAGAAACTGCTAGAGGAAAATAAAAAGAACTGGCATAGGAAGCTCACAAATGCTCTATGGGCAGATAGACTTTCAACCAAGAAATCCATTGGAATGAACCCTTATGAGCTAGTGTATGGCATGGAGGCTAGATTTCCTTCATCTTTGGGCATTCCTACTATCAAACTCTTGCAGGAGATTCAGGCTGAACCTAATGACATGCAGAGAAGAGTTAATCAGACCATTCACCTTCAACAAACCAGAGAGCAAGTGTGTGACAGAGCTCAGATGTTACAAGAGAAACTCAAAAAGATGTTTGATAAGAAAGCTAAAGCATAGGATTTCCAGGTTGGCAGCAAAGTTCTAAGGTGGGATTCACGAAGAGAGGACAAGGGAAAACATGCAAAGTTTGATTTTTTGTGGAAAGGTCCATATATTATCAGCGCGGTGCAAGGCAATAACACATATTTCCTCAAAACTCTAGATGGCAGCACAGTTGAAGAAGGCCCTGTGAATGGCCGAATGTTAAAACATTACCATGATCCCTTTTGATCGAAAAGAATAGGCGGTGTTGTTTTCTGTACATAAATGTTTGTATATATCAGCACTTTATTTTTGCAACATTCCAGATGCTAAAGCAAGCAGAAGAAAGCAGGTGATGCTTCATAGTTCACTAACAAATCAGTTCAGGGAAAGTGCTATTCTAAGTCCAAAATTTCAAATCAATCCAAACAGTCAGCACTAAGAAGTTCCAATGCGCAGCAACAACAAAAGATCAAGGCAGTCTGACCTATTGTTCTTGGCTTCCCACAAGGAGAAGCCATCCCCAAGTGGAGCCACTGTTAGCCTCCTGTTGCAGCAGGTTACTCATATTTCATAATTGACCTTTTTACAGGCCAAATATGTCATACTTTTCATGCTGCAATGCTCCATATTTGCTCACAAACACCAAAGAAAGAGGCCATGAAAGAATGCTAGTCAAAGTTCAACTTCTGCATTCCAATGTTGAAGAATTATTCCATTTTGGTAGAATTTCCAGCTAAAGGGAGGTCCAAACAGCTCAATCTTGGTCTCCCTAGGTTTCAATTTCTTGTTTTAGAATATAGAGAATGAATATCTGTCCAAACAGTTTAATCTTGGCAGATTCTTATACAGGTAGAGAAGCAAAGGAGCCCAACTGCTTAATCTGGGCCCTTGGAGGAAATAAGTGTAGATGTAGAAAGGAAGACATCAAAAGAAAAGTTGAAAAGTTGGGTCTACAAGTCTAAGTGCACCCAAACCAAAAAGAAGAAAAAATGTTAGGTAAGTAGGCTGGGTAGGTAGCTTTGTGGTTGCAGAATCATTTATTGTGATCAGTTTTGTGTTTTCAAGTGTTACATTTATCCCGATTGTTAGAGTCGGTCTAGTTATCCCTCCATCAGAGATCAAAGCTCTTTTGCATTTCATGATTAGGTGTCCCATCCGTTTTTATCAGTTGCATTTCGTTAGGCATGCCATAACTCTGATGGAGCGATTTGTGTCACTCATTCCCCTCATGTTTGGCGCTGCTGGTTCAGGTCTATTCTTTAAAATAAGTTTTCAAAGGTCATTCACAATCATGTTTTAAATTTTGAGGTTTTAGGTCTAGGGTTGAGTCAATTTTGTCTTGAAAAGTTTTAGAAGACCAGCAGGCCAGAGGGATGTATTTGACAGATCATCATTTCTATAATTTTCATCATTGTACAGTTGAATTAGGACTTCTCTTCAAAACTCCATTTTGAAGATAAGTCGCAATCTCATTTTTGTAAGAAATTGTCAAAATTTTCAATTCTTCAAATGTTCAAGTGCAACCTTGATCTCCTTTGCCAGAGCATGTTACAACTATCCCTGCAAACAAAAATCAACAAAGACCTTCAGTCCAAACCTCAGAAAAGCAAGAGAAAATCAAAAAGCATCATTGTATTAATAGGCCAAAAGTGAAAGTGCCCAAACTTTACAAAGTGGGTTTTTTGAAGTCAATTTATTCAAATTAGATATTTTGGGTGTATATAAGGTGAAAAAAATCTTTTTGGTTCACCACATATCAGAGCAAGAGCATTTTCAAGATTGGAGGGCGAAAAACCAAGTTTCAAACCCTTGAGATAGAGTTGAAGGTGCGCGCTACGCATAGAACTTGCGCGCTACACACTGGGAGGTGCGCTACGCATTGGGCACACACATCGTGTGTTAATTTACACAGGTGCTACGCACAGGGAGGTGCGCTATGCATATAACTTGCGCACTACGCATCCATTCCAGCATTAAGTTTATGTGCCTAAAACGTATCAAATCGCCTCTACAACTACAAGTAGGTGTTTCTTTGACTCAAACATCAAGTTGAATATTGTCTAATGTGTGTTTGAAAAGTGGAAGTGGTGTTGGGTGTAAGAAAACAAATCAAACCCTAGGCCCTTATTGAAACTTTGTATAGGGTATTAGAGGACATATGGGTAATTAGTGAAGATTTTTCTGCCTCTCCTTGGTGAAACATAGCTCCATGCCCATTTGAAAGCTTTGAGCGAACAACACTTCATACCCTTGTCCATTTGTCAAACTGTCCTTGTGACTGTTTTATGCCCAAATACACCAAACAGAATGTCCATTATGGCATAAGTCTTATGATGTTTTGGCTGGATTTTTGAGTATGTATTGAAATTGTGATTTCACCACACCTACAACATACATATTGCAGACCTCCTATTGTATTTATTGTGTTTTCAAAGCCATGTCAGACATAGAGTCAGTGTATGAGCAGGAAAATGACAATGATTCCACAACAGAGGGAAACGTGCCACAAAGGCCTCGCAGAGGTGGAAAAGGTGGTAAAGATCTTAGAGAAGAGCCCAACACATCAACATAGGAGCATATATCATTATGCATTGATCAAGATCGTGGTGATTCATCAGTTGGAACAACAGGGCATTACCTGGGAGGATTTTATTTCTTGTGACTTCTTCACAGTGCCTCAGCCACCTCCAGAGATAGTTCATGATGAGGGAGGGCCTTCACAGCAGTTTGACATTCCTGAGACCGAGCATGTTGATGCTCCAGTATATGTGACATATCAGAAAGGCCACAGGGCCTTATTTGCAGTCGCACGACGAGTACGATCTCCACCCGGGGTGGAAGGGGTCTCGTTGACACCATCAGCAGAGCGAGTATTATCTCCACATCATGTGGAAGGGGTCTCACTTCCATCTACAACACAGGTACAGAGTCAGGACAGGGGCAAGAGACCCATGGTTGATGAAGGTCCTTCAGGAGTTCAAGACACCGATATCATTGATGTTGATGCTAGTTCGCCCAATTTAGAGCTCAAAGAGATCATCAGAGAGCAAAGGGTCGAGAATGAGTCGCTACAAAAGAAATTGCAGATGGCTAAATGGGTGATCAACTATTTGGAGTAGCGCAACAAACAGCTGGAAGATGAGCATACACTTTATGAGCTGCGGAAGATCCGGGAAGACTGTGAATTGGCCCGAAGGAGACCTGGTGATTTGACACCTATTGATCGAGAATCAATGCTCATCCGGGTGAACACTCATTTGGAGAAGTTATTGGTGAAGGCAAACAGAGACAAGGACATGCTTCGTCATATGAAAACTCACTATTGGGCTCGCATGCATGTTTGCAAAGCGAAAATGAAGATCCTTAAGAGGCGTTTGAGCAAAGAGCTAAAACGACGGAAAATGCCCGATCCACTTCGAGTTTTGGCTGAGGCTTCGTTAGCTAGGCATGATACATGATGGAGGGTCTTCACTCCGAAGTTGGGCAAATTCGGAGAAAATTTTGTCGTTTTGAAATTTTTGGCTTGCAAAAAAGTTTTTTTGGTTCTACACGTAGCGCGCTACCCTGAATATTGGGAGGTCCAAATGACAAATAGCTTGTAGTTTCAGATTTTTCATGAAGAAATACACATGTTCAGCCATTTCCGAAGCATTTCATTGAGATCTGGATGGTCAAAATGTCCAAAAACGTCATGAAAACCACCTTGCTGCCACCTTTTCCAACATCAGGAAGTACCTCTAGGATAATTCCGTTTTGAGGGGGCAAATGAGCTCCAAATTGGAAAATTCCACTTGGATTGGAAAGTAGACATCCAGGGCTTTCCCACGAGCTATCATTAGCACAATTTGGATGTCGGAAAGTTCCCCAAAAATAGGCTCAAATGTGCGATATGCATAGGGATCAGGGGTGCTACGCATACAGTTTTCGGCGCAGTTTTTCACCTTCAGCTCAGGGATTCGGCTAGTTTTCACCAGTTTCACTCTTTGATGTAATTTTTGACCCAACATGATGTAATTTGATGTATGTAAGGTAACATGGCACTTATATACCTTCTTCTAGATGATTCATTCACAAATTAGCAAGAATTTAATGTAATGAATCAGTTTCCTTCTTTTTAGAGGCAGGTTGTTTGGTCATCTAGATTCTTGCTGAATGTTTAGAATTTGTTCAAACTGCTCCTAAAAGGAGGATCTCGACCCCTAGAGGTTAGGGAATGAGGATAGCTTGGTCTATATATGTCAATTTTCATTCAGGAGGAGAGGTTGGACTCTTGGGAATAGCTTGACACTATATTGTACATATCTTATCTACATTTTGGCAAAGGAAAGACCAGGGTTTTGCAGCACTATTTGGGATTCATGTGGCTTTATGTTTTGATGGTGTGTTTCTCTCAGTACTTGTAAGTTGTTTATGTGTACCACTTTCCTTATTTAATCTTCTGTAATTAAACAAATGAAGTGTTAAGGTAGAATCCATGAACTTGCTATGCCCTGCCTTTAAATTTGTTTAATTTTCTATGTTTTCTTCAGTTTAAGGAGAATCCCTGAGACTTCATTGCTCTCCTTAGCTCCTTACCAGTGTGATCTACCCATCTCACTTGATTTAAGGCATCAAAACAATTGCCTATCTTGCCCCAAGTAGACCTCTGCAAAAAACTGTGCCTCATCCCCGCACCCAAATTTGCCTTTTTCTTGAATTCAACAAAACCTTTAAAAATAAATTCTAAACTCTTTGTACTTCATACCTAGCCTAAAATTAGTCATCAATTCGGTCATCTCGAGCCTCTTTGATTATCTTTTGCTGAGATTGACCCGGAGAGAGCCCTCTCTTATCCTCGTAGGGCTAGCTACGAGGCTGAGCGTGGTTTGATGCAGCCTTGAGTCTTACCTTATTTCAGCCTAAGGTAGATTTGAGCACTAAAACGGATCACAGTTAGCAAGCATCTCCCATCTAAAGGACTTAAAGTGAGGCATGTCTAACTTCCCCTTCTCCCTCTCCCCTAAATCATTTACTAACTTCTCCTAAAGAGGTCAAGATCTGCTTGATATCTCTTAGTTCATCATTTTCCATATCATTTGCCTTGGTAAAGATCTGCTTTACTCAAGGGGGTCCATATTTTCTCTACAGAGTTTATTTCCCCTTAAAGCCTAAGATCTCTGAGACTTAGCACTCTCCTTGTCATTTTCATATTAACTGCTGAAATTATTATGTAATTCCCTATCTATTTCCCATCCCCCTACTAAAACTACATTAATATTTCCCCTATGTAAATATCCCCTTCCTCTGCTTGAAACATAACCATAAACATCTCCTTGGGAATTACTAAGTCACCTGGACCTTGGTAAAAACCCTCATCTATACATAATTTTCCCTCCAAGGTGTTTGGACTCCTTCCAAAACACAAAAAACTCCTTCCAAATGCATTAAACCCCCCCCCCTCGCGCATTGTATTTTTGGAATTTATTAATATATGATTAATAAATAACCAAGCGCCGAAACATTAACCCCTAAACCTAAAGTTTAAAACCCACCAGCGCCGTAAAAAATTTAACATTTAACGCGTGCGCTCCTCTACTAAATTCCACGCACCTTCCCCTCCCGTCCACTATCGGATCAGCCCCCCCAGATCCGATGGCCCTTGTTCATATCGGGTGCCCTCTTGTGTGGGCCCGTTAGCACCCGATGTCCGACAGTTTTACCGACGTACACCGGGACAGCTAGCGGCATCCCATTGCATTGGGCCGCCCTTGACAAAAACCACCTCCGTATCAAAAGCGGTCCGATGTGTGACAAAAACGGCCCTCCCCTCGCGTAATAGGAGCGCCGCATCACCCTGCCACATCACCTCCACCTCACCCCTTCCTGCTTGTGCCTGGCCCACGTCACCTTGGCACCGTGTCTCGCCACGTCACCCTGCCTTACTGCCATGTCACCCTGCTGACGTCATCATGTTGACATCATCACCGTACCAAAGGACCCCACTGCTGACATCACCCATCGTACCACTGATGTCATGTTGATGTCAGCAACCAAAAACAGAAAAAACCCACAAGCGCAAAAGTCAAGCTTCGGAGCCCTGGATCGAAATTATGAGGCAGTTTTTGATGCACGATTCATGCATCGCTATGGGAAATAGGCCATATTGGAGAATCTCTATGGAATCTTTTGATTCCGTGGCCATTTTTGCACCGAAAAGGGCAGAAAAAGCCCGATTTTGCAGTCTTGATCGTAGCAGAAGACAGAAAGAGACCCGATTCAGATGTTAAAGAGTTTCAAAGCAGATATGAAGCCAAAATGCATGTCAAAGAGTATCAGTGTAGCGGCAAAGTGTATCAGCGGAGATCTTCTCAGGGCTCGAGGTGAATGAAGTATTAAAGGAAAACCTTGAAAGTCAAGAAGAAGTTAAAGAGCCATTCAAAGCTCACCAGCATAGATGACTGCACATTGAAACTCACATTAGATTAGTGGACCAGAATACAATGTGCAGTTACTACAGAACCACTGCACCAAGTCACATAGAACATCACATCAATTCACTTTTGATCCAGCTGCCTCTGGCATAGCCCAAAAGAACTTGCATTTAATTCCAGCATAAGTTAGGTTTTAGAAAGCTTTTTTCTTGTAGACCTGTTTAGGTCAGTTGTAATAAATACTTTAGGATATTTTGCCTATAAAGACCACCATGAAACATGTAAGAAGGGTTGTTGGTTGGTTGCTATTTGTTAGTTGATATTTTACTTGAGCAGAGACCCGCACTGTAAATGTGACAACTTCTATAATCAAAGACTGCTGAAAAGCATGGATTTTGAAAATTGTCTGTTGTGTCGAATTGGCCAAAGAGTGGCTGTGGAATTCCTGTGGTTCTACATGACTCAATAAGTGTTCCTTATCTCTGTTCTAGTTGTTTCTTCATGTTTTCTTTACTATCTGTGTTACACCATCTAAATTTACAGAAAAGAAGAATAGTATAGGATTTGCTTGGCAGCACCCTATGCTCAATTTCTGTGATTTCTATATGTTTTCACCAAGAATAGTTATGAATATGTATACTTAAATGATCATGTTTACGCTATTTCTTTCATGTATGAATGATCAGTTAGGAATTTTTAATTGCTCCTAGTTAGTCATACATTTGTTTGCCTTCTCTGTTAGTAGATGAAAGATTCTTAATTGCCTTTTGTCTCTGACTTTCGTCCCATCTTTCTAGAAATTGATATTGTTTCATGTGTAACTATCCTGCTCTATGATCCTCTTGTGACCAAGAAAACTCAACAGCAAAGCTCAATCCATGACTCCATGCCCAATGGTTTGAAACTTATCACACAACCTCTTGCCTCTCTGCTAGGAATTATCTTCCTTACATTTATCCTCCACCCAAACACCAACAAAACCCACTGAACCTAACAGCTAGCCTAAAATCAACATCAAAAAAGTTAAATCATTAAGAGAGAGCCCTCGCTGATTGCAGGTGGGCTAGAACCTGCAAACCAAAGATTGGTTTGTGGTTACCTCGGCCGTATCCCTTCAGGAGCTTAGGGACAACCTGAGTGATAACAGTACCCACTGAACCCATCTAGGAAAGAAAAACAAAATTCCCTGTGAGGCCATCTAGCACTTGGTCAATGAAGGGTAGAGGGAAATGGTCCTCATTTTTTGGTTTATTTAACTCTTTGTAAACAACACAAATCCTCCACTTCCCATTTTTCTTTGGAAACAATGCCAAAGGAGACACCCACTCACTATTTGAGATAGGGTAATTGAATCTTACATCTAACAACTTTTGCAATTCTTCTTTGAGTATATCCTTGAGAGCTGGATTCATTCTCCTTTGGGGTTTTCAGATTGGTTTTGAACCTTCTTTGATATAAATGTGGCGAATACACATCGAGGGGTGCACTCCCTTCATTTTCTTGTAACTCCAAGCAAAGGCATCTAGATATTCCTTTAGCATGTTGCACAACTTTTCTTCCTAGTGTACATAAAGAGATGGGTTGATTTTCAAAGTTCTCTTAGGGCCAAATTCTATGGTTTTGACACGGGTAGGGTTTGAATCAACTAAGCATAGATTAATATGATGGTTGTTTTGGGTTTCCTTTACTACTTCCTCTAAGGAAAAGGTGTTGGGAGTTGGACTTTGGAGTATGTGCTCAACCAAATCATCTTCATTCGATTGTCTTCCTCCCATAGTTGTTTCTAAGGTATAGAGTTGGGTTGAGTAGACTTCCTCTTCTTCCTCCTCTTCTAGCCATAAAGGTAAGTCATATTCTAGAGATGGTTGAGCAAGAGGTATAATACTGACTGCCTGGACATATGCCCATTTTTGATAGTTATATTTC
Organism: Pinus taeda; assembly: GCA_000404065.3. NCBI lineage: Eukaryota > Viridiplantae > Streptophyta > Pinopsida > Pinales > Pinaceae > Pinus > Pinus taeda. Next base: position 92,162 of record APFE030165329.1, read on the forward strand.
CAGTCTTGTAGCTAATGTAGGCATTGACAATGGCTAACTAGGGTCTCACAACGATGTGAGGATAACCAGTGAGCTTGGCCTTAGGTTAGAGAACTAGTAAGTCTACACGGTACTCCCAAGTGTCAATGGAGACCATCACATCCTCCATAATCCCCTTAAGGGTCACTATAGAATGGTCTGTAAGTTGCCCAACTGTTGTAGCCTCTCTCAATGAACCTTGCAGATTGAGCTTGAGCATGGTGTCCTTAGTCATTACATTAATGGTAGCCCCAGGATCAATCTAAGTGTGTGAGATAATGGTGCCATTGATGTGCACATCTACTACAAGGCTTCCAGGGTCCTAGTACTTTGGGAAAATTACCTACCCCAGTGATCCAGACTTAAACAGGAACGCAACAAATTATAGAGATAACCATATACACAAAGATGCAGTGGAAATAATACTTCATTTCATTAATGGGAAATACTAAAATATGCTTACAACCAGAAATGGAAATAAACGAGCTAGGGCGATGGTAGCTTATCTCTGAGAAGAGATGTGTAGCTACATGCCTCTCAACTGTGTTACAATGAGGCTCGAAGGCCTATTTATTGTTGAGAAACAATGGAAAACCCTTCACATTCCGAAACCTAACCCTAGAAGATGAAACGCCAAATTGTGGGCCTCGTTTTTGGGTAAGTTGGTACATCAACTTCTCGGGGTCACCAATTGGTCATATTATCTCCGTTTGACGCGCATGATAGCCCGTTGGAAAGATCTCTCCGAGGACTACGACAGAAAAGACCATTTTTAGAAAAAATAATCACTGGCAGTAGATTTCCCAAAAAAACGTTGTTTAGGGCCTCAAAACAGCTCCGGAAGTTTAGGACCCGAAAAACTGCTAAAAATAGTAAATTGTGCTATAATTAAGGAAACTGAAAAAAACTAAAAGAATCACTAGAGGGGATCCAAGTGGAATTAGTGGGTGGCCACCAATATCCACTTGGATCACCCAGCATTAAGTTGGATAGTTTTCCAATGACATTAATTATAGGGGTGTCTTTTTTCCGCCTCCATGGACATTTGAAGCACTTGTCCTTAAAAAACTTGTTGTAAATAGGTATATCATTTATGTCTTGGAGAAGTGGAATTTTGACACAGATTTTTTAAATCACCCAGAAGTTCATTGTCTTTTGGGGTAGGCTGGACTAGTTGAGTTAATCTCTTAGGAAAGGGTGGTGGATTTACTCTAGGCATGATTTCCTCTCTTTCCTCCTCACTCTCCCTAGGTGGAGGTGGAGGTTGGTTGTTTGGGTGTACTCTCCTAGATCTCAGGTTGATTTCCTAAATCTCCACAACATAAGCAGGATAGGATGTCTCTCCACTATACACTTTTTGTGCTTGTCTGTTGTTCGGGTTTGAATTTCACTGGACAGTCATCTGAGGTTGTTTAGGTGGAGCAAGGTGTAAAAGTTGTGGTTGAGTGGGTGGTGAAGGCAATAAAGCTGGAGAATTGTTGTATGGGGGCCTCCAACCTTAGGGTGGTGTATTCCACCAAGGCTGTTGTGGAGCATATTGATGAAGTGATTGGTTGGTCAGCTAGGAATGGTACTGAGGTGCAAAAGACCAAGTAGGAGGTGTAGACCAAGAGGGATGAGTAGGGGGGGGGCCAAGAGGGAATGGATGTGGTCTGGTTAGGGTTGTAATATGCATGGGATTACCCTTGTATTCCCTACTAGAATGGCTGAGGCCCATGAGGTCTCCTTTTATTTATGTAGCAAAGCTATTTAGTCACCCCTTCAGTTCCATCATACACATCTTTTAGTCTAGGTAGAGAAGGGAACTTGTCTGTGGAGTGGTTTTCTTCACAGGTTGAGCGGAATTCAATCATATTCAATGGACATTCATTCCTAGCATGCCTCCTTGTGCATCTAGGGAAGAAAATGGCTAAGGCTCTCTCTGCTTCCTACTGCTTTCTCTTGATGTGCATAATGTCCATATATAGGGCAAGGTTTTGCAACATTTCACTCTTGAAATATTCCATTATATTTCCAATTTCACCTTTGATGGATGTATTGGAAGAGTATGGACTAGCCATTGGTTGACTACCCCTACCCTTTTTCCTAGTTTCCCTAGAATGGTTCCTAAAGACTGTCCTGATATCTTCATAGAGTAGCTGGTAGGTGTCCCCTCCTTCTAGCAGGTTTAGGGTATCTAGAAGATATTCCCTTACCCCTTTGAGCAAGACTAGCTTCAATGACTCAAGATCAAGTATGCACCTAGCCCTTTTGTAGCTAAGCTGGAATATTTCTTCATAATCCTCTAGGGATTCATCATGCCCTAAGGTCATCCTAAAAAATTCCTCTTTAGCGACTTTGGACCTACAGTAGTCTTGATACTTGTTGTTGAAGGCGCACTGCATTTGAGCCCAGGTTGTGATGCTATCCCCAGGTAAACCCATGAACAAGCGCAAAGTTGCATCCTTGAGAGTGGATGGGAATAATTTCAACTTCTGCTCATCATTGGTGTAATCATAAGTTCTGCATATGACAACAAACTCAAACAAGAAAGTTTCTGGATATTCTGAGGCCATGCCATGGAAATGAGGAAGAGCAGAGGCGCTTATGTTTTTCATCTTGGTATCCCCATTAGTTTCTCTAATGGGAAAGGAACCCTCAATTCTTTCTCTATATCCTTTGTCATTTCTATTTTCAGCCATTAGCTCAATTAGATTGGGTTCTCCTCCTTCTTCTCCCACTATAGTCTCTTCAAATATCTCCAGTTGTTACCCTAAGGGGCCCTCCAATTCACAAGCACCAAAGAAGAGGGAAGGTTGGCTGTTTGAAGTGGTGGGGGTATTTGGTAGAAATTTTTCTAAGTTATCCATATTCCTACTAAGCATGAAAAAAGTGTTTTTTTCTTGTTTTTTTTTCAATCTTTGAGAATAATTGCATAATTGAAATCACAAACTGAATGGAAATGATCCGATTGAACGAAAACTAACTGCACAAATGAAATCTCACTTGTAGAATGGAAAAGAAAGCAAACTAAATTACTTTTGCAGAAATGAAGCTAATAGTAGAATTTCAGAGATAAGAAATGGAAGAAAGAAAGCAGAAATCACATATTACTTAAAAACTTCCTCACCAATGGTGCCAAAAAGTGACAAGCACTAGTATTGCAACAAGAATGTTGCAACTCCTGGGGCTACCAACTTTATTTTATCAACCCGGGGTTCATACAAACTTGGAGGTGACAGTTATGTATACATAAATAAATGTGATGGGTCCACTCTTTTTCACTGCTAAGCTGGCAATAGACCACTAAGGTTTCTCAAACTAGATTTCCATTCATTCAGAAGAAGCTTGATTACCAATGAGGAAAAGGGAAATCTACACTAAAAGAAATCTTGTCTACTGCAGTAATGAAAAGACTAAAAATCAAATGCTTAAACACACCATTCATCTAATCTAACTGCTAAGAGGATTGACTTCATGAGAATACGAAGTTATCATATGTGCAATCCTATTATCCTAGGCATGCAATTTGAAACATCAAACATTCTATTGCTATGTATGTAAATGAACAAAATGACTTCTTTTCCTTGTTGCCTTTTTTGTGTGAAAGTGTGAATTCTAACTTCTTTTGGTGATGTGGTAGGTGGATTATGGATGATGGTGGATGGTCATATGGCTTGGGAGTCAAGTAGGGGTCCTTTTCTAGCTTCCTAGGTGTGTTTTCCACAATTCAGCATCAAAACAGGCCACTATAGGTCAACCTAAATGATGTCCTAATGCATCCTATAGGAAGTCCTGTATTCCTACAGGATACAACCAAGAGAAAGAGGAGGGATTTGGAAGGTGATGTAAGGCTAATGGAAGGTGGATGGTGGATGAAATGAGGCAAGGGAGTGCCTAAGGCTCCTTCAGAACTCAAAAGAAGAGTTGTGAGATGGTTGGATTTGCTCAATAATCTTGGAGAAGTATTCTTGTGCAATGATGAATTTAGTGAGGGATTTAGGGAAATAAAGTGGTAACCATGGATGGATGAGGTTAGAATGGGGTTGTTGATCATGAAATCTCTCTATACTACTGAAACTCTTGCATTGCATCAATCATTCATATTTATCCATAATTTTTTTTTCTCTATAAGGCTAATTCTAATAAAAGGAAACAAAAATAAAATTACAAAGAGGCTGTAGCCTCAGTCGAGAATAACGGAGTTCATTTTGAGTATTATAACAGCCCCATATTTGGGAAAACCAATTTAACATAACCAAAAACCAAGTAGAAGACTTGGAAAACACCAACAAAACCTAAAGAAATATTCAACACAACACCATCTAAAGCAGTTGAAAAACAAGACAGAACTACCTATCATGTAGACAAAAATCAAAACAACAAGAGACTGGACCCAACCCATCAGCAGCAAAAACCTGAGTTGGCGCATGGGTGGCCATGTGGCATCACTTGGGTTCGTCCTAGTCTGGAGGCTCCTCGACAATGGGGCACGCATTCCCATACCAAACCTCATCCTCCTTTGCCATCTCACCTTCTGCCTTGCCACCTGGTGGCCCCCTCGCCTAAAGGGTGCCGCTCGAACTGCCAGCAATTGCCATCGAAATTGAGGCTCTGACTGAACTGCCACCTAGTTGTCAAGTTTCGCCAGCATTTTCACCTTTTGCATGCTATCCGCCAAGCCGAGCTCCCCACCTTCTTTTGTGAGGAGCTGCTCAGAACCATGACTAACACCCATGCTGCGGTTGTCCTAAGGTTTCTCTTCAGAGTTTCGCACAAGAACACTATGTTGATCTTATTCTTCTAAGAAAATGATGGTGAAATTAGAAGTTATGATGGGCTGATTCAAGTTGCTTTGGAACCTGAATTGAGTCGAGTGGGAAGTCGGATTGGGTTGTAGAGGAAAAGTAGCAGTGTGAAGCCTGAAATCTCTGTGCTTAGCCATTGAAGCCTGCATTCGACCCCTACCACTGTGAGTGTGAGGATAATGTCTGTGGGGTGAGCTGGGAGGGGGAGAATTTTCATGGGGAGGAGGGAGTGAGGCAGGTGGTGGTGGTGATTCATAGCTTTGCGCTACCTGTGAGCGAGCGCTGCCACCTCAGGTACCTCCTCTGCATCTCGTCATACGGTGACGAACCATAGCAATGTGGTGGGAGAGAAGTTCAAAAGAATAGGAAGCCTGGAAAGAAATTAGAGAATGCACAGAGGGATCTGGACAGGGTTCGAAGGGCAGTTCCTAGAATGGGAGTAATGATACCCATTTCCAAGGTCAATACAACACAGAAGCCAACATCGACTTCCTATTACTGTCTTGCTGCAGGGGTTTCCATCTTGGAGCGGGCAAATGCTGAGGGAGGTAGGGCAAACTAAGGGATTGACAGGTTCCATGTTAATACAAGCAGTGTTAGTTTCTCAGCCTGAGCGGCCATTAAAATCTTCCTGCAGGTGCGCCTGCGCTTGCCTCAAGTGAGCCTGCATTCGCCTTAACTGAGCTTGGGATGGTGCACTAGCCACCATCTGGCTGGTCCGAACACCGTCATTCCGTCAGCTCATCATTAAGACTCTTGGATGTCACCCACATCCGAGTGCTCTTCTTCTTCCTATTTCATTCCACTCTTCACAAGATTCTGGTATTCCAATAACTGGTTTTTAGTGGCCAGCATAGAAAGCAAACCTGTATGTAGAAACCTCCCACTTTCCACTCTTATATTTGCTAATAAGACAGCCACTTTATTCCCATCCCATTGTATGTGCTTGAGATCGACTGCTCTGTGGGAAGAGAACCAGATTTCAATAAGTTCTAGCCAACTCGCCATTCTCCAACTATTGCTCACTTTACTTGAAGGTGTTCCTTGCATAATTTTGTTGACCATATTTATGAGGATCTACGAGTCGCCTTCTATAATAAGTGAGAAAAAACCATGTTTTTGAGCTAGAAGGAGTCCCTACCATAGTCATTCTAATTCGGGCGAGTTATTACTATCCCATCCATTTGAACCTAAGAAGGTTAGAAGAGGAGCTCCCTTATTATCTCTGAATATTCCCCCAAATCCTGATTTGCCTGGATTCCCTTTCGAGGCTCCATCAAAGTTTAGTTGGAACATGTGACTGGGAGGAGGAAGCCACTTTCCAGGTGTCTTGCTCTTTGCTGGAGGTTTTCATTTGATTATCAATTCTTGATTCCGCTGAAGGTTCTAGTTTTCCCATATGTTTTGTTCCTGAGGGAGTGAGGGAAATTCCTCCTCGTGCCAGGTTTGGAGAAGTAAAGTTTCCTTGATATTTTGACAAACAGTGTTCCAAAGAGTTTCCAAGGGCGAGGAGTGATCCTTGAAGATTCACCAGTTTCTCTCCTTCCATATTGTCCACATGAGAAAACCCGGAATAAGCTTCCATAAGAAGTTTAAAATATTTCTTTTAAATGGGTTCTAAGCCCAATTGCAAACAGTGGCTATAATATCTCCTTGGATCCCTCCATCCTTTTGGCATTGAAAATTGACTTTTTCCCAGAGCTTGTGTGCAAGCTGACAAGACTGCATAAGATGCGTAGTGGATTCCTCTTCTTTCTTGCAGTTGAGACAAAAGGAGGGCCCATGATAGTTTCTCTTTCAAAGATTGTCCCACATGAGGATTTTGTTTTTATATAAGAGCCATAGAAAGGTGGAAATTGTCAGCCAAATAGCGGGGTCCCAGACTTTGTTCCAAAGAGGATCTTTGACAATATGTTCCTTAGTGATGATGTTATAAGCCTCCCGAGTAGTGAAGGTTCCTTTTTCTTCATAGCCCCATCTGAGAATATCCTTTTCATCTGAATGTTGTATTTTTGTCTTCGTTAATTCTGTACCAAGAACTTGTTGAGTTGATTTTGTTCCATGTCTTAAGATGTGATCCATGCAAAGCCATTACCTGTACCCCTGTGTTGTATAAGGGTTCCAGAAAAGCTTGACTTTGTCATAAGTCTGCAAATACTGCTCCGAAAATTGATGAGGTAAGATTAAGTCCTTTAACTTGGTTTGTTGCTGGCAGGAATCTTCCTAGAACTAAGTTGTGTTGCCATCCTTAACTTCCCAGAAACTATGCTGCTGAATTAAGATTTTATGTTGCTTGGCCGTATTCCAAATTAGAGAACTTGGGTTCACTTCTGAAAGTCGGATTAATTCTTCTGTAGGTTGATTACTGGCATATTTTGCTGTCCAGAGGGTGGCCTAGGGGGTGAATGTTGTGGTAAGCCATTTCCACCAAATGAGAGCACCCATGACCTCATTGCAATGATAAGGATCTCGCAATCCAATTCCACCTACACACTTTGGTAGGCATACTGTGTCCCATTTCACCAGAGCCCATTTGCAATGTTGTCCTGAATTGCCCCACAAGAAAGATCGTTGGCTATGTTTGATTTCTTTGAGAACCCATTTGGGTGTAGCCAGGATCGAGAAGAGACACAACGACATTGATTGGAGGACTGCTTTAATTAAGACTAGATGACTAGCCATATTGAGGGCTCTATGAGTCCAGGAGGAAAGGTGTGCCTCCAGTTTTTCTAAAAGAATCCTCCAAGATGAGTGCTTCAGGGCAGATCAGTCATGGGAGCTCCTAGATATTTGGAAGGGAGGATAGCAATATAGAATCCAAGAATGTGGGCTATGGAAGCTTGGGTAATAGTAGGGGTATAAAAAAAGAAAATTTGGGATTTGGGTTTATTTATTCTTGCGCCAGAGGCATCTGAAAAATCCGTCAATAAAGATTTGAATTGACATGCTTCCTAGACTGAAGGATGACCAAAAAGCATGTTGTCATCCATGAATTGCTGATAGGTGAAAGCAAGGGTGTCATGAAAGGACAAGCCTCTTAGATGCTGGGATTGCTGAGCCTTTTTAATACTTCGGCCAAGACCTTCCACCATAATAATGAAGAGGAAGGGAGAGAGAGGGTCTCCCTGTCTGATTCCTCGGGAAGGATGGAAAGGGGAGGAGGGAATACCATTGATCAAAATAGAGAAGAAGGAGGAAGATATGAGACTCATTACCCATCTTACCCATGGGAGAGCGAAACCAAAAGAAATTAGAGTTTTTTTAATATACAGCCAACTTAAGCTATCAAATGCTTTTAAAAGATCCATTTTAAGGAGCATACCTGAATTTTTGGAGTGCTTCAGGGAATGGATGATTTCATCAGTAACGATGATGCCATCCGTAATCTGCCTACCTTCCACATATCCAGATTGCTCAGGTGAAATGAGAAGGGGGAGCAACAATTTGAGTCTAGAAGCAATGATTTTGGAGACAATATTGTAGATTACGTTGCACAGGGCAATAGGCCGATATTTATCAGGGGTACTGGGTTGAGCTTCCTTGGGGATAAGGGCGATGAATGTGGCATTCATGGCTGGAAGCATCCACCTCAAAATTCTCGATTCCTTAACTACCTACCAGACTTCCATTTTTATCAACGCCTAGAAATTGTGGAAAAAATTTGAAGTAAAACCATCAAGGCTAGGCGCCTTCCCCTCTTTCAATTGACGTACTGCAATTTCCACCTCCTATAAGTCGACCGGCCTGAGTAGGAGTTGGTTGTGCTCCTCTGTAATGACTTTTGGAATGTTCCTAGTAATTTTTTCTATGGCTTGCGATTTGTCAACCTGTGGTTCTTGATGAGCCTGCTTGAAGTAGTTGAGAAGTTTGGGTTTGATTTCTTCATGTTTTTCCACCTTTACCCCCTTCTCATTTTGAATATGAGTGACGTTTTTAGTCATTCTTTGTTGGATAGTAGCTCGATGAAAAAATTTTGTGTTTTTTTCTCCTTCCTTAAGCCATCTTATTCTCGATTTTTGCCTCCAGAGCATTTCTTCCTGTTTTTCCCTCTTTTATATCTGAGACTCAAGAGACTTTTCCTATTCTGACAAGTCCTTTGATCTTCCTTCTGTGATGATCCTTTACTACAGTCGTTTCATATCTTGATCAAGGGCAATTTAATCCTAGAAAATGTTGCCGAATGAAGAATGGTTCTATTGTTTTATTTTACTCTTGAGGTGTTTAAGCTTCTGTTGAAATTGAAACATTTTTGTACCATTTGGAGGAGAGAAGTTATTCCATTTTGAATTTATTAGGTCGATTAAATTTGGATGTGACATCCAAAAAGCCTCAAAGTGAAATCTCCTATGGGTGGTATTGCCAGGACGAGACCATTGGAGAGAGATTGGCTAGTGATCTGACCCTGAGAGCGGCAATATTGAAGTTGAGAAGTCTCCTCGTAAATGGATTGTGTTGTCTGAGAGTAAGAATCTGTCTAGACATGAGGCAATTTGATGCAAACCTGCTCTTTTATTATTCCAAGTATAGAGTCCATTATTGAATGGCATGTCAATAAGCCAGTTGTTTTGAATGAACTCTTTTAGATGATTACTTTCCTTGTCCAGTCTGTTCCTGCCTCCCCGTTTTTCTTCCAGCTTGGTTATCATATTGAAGTCTCCCCCAGTGATCCACAGTGGATGAATTCTTTCAACATTGATTACAAATAGGGTATTTAGAATTTCTATCTTGTACATAGCCTCCTGGGGAAAATAAACATTGGTTAAATGACCATGTATACTGGTCCCTGTGGTGTGAAAAGTGGCTTGAATAAAATTCTTGTTAGCATGGATGTTATTGAGCATAATGGTGCGTGCATCCCAAATGGCTACTAGGCCTCTTGAAGCACCAGAGGCATCCACTCAGCTGTGAGACATCCTGGCCAGGCTTTGGCTACAATTCATTCCAGAGAGGTAGAATTGAATTTGGTTTCTATCAAGAGTAGGATTTGTGGCTTCTCTTGTTGTATCATATTTTTAATCAGTCTAGCTTTCCCGGGGCCATTGAGCCCTCTGATATTCCATGATATTAGCTTCATTAAGGAATTTTGGGGAGAGAGTTGTAATACTTTGTAAGCTTGGAGTATCTTCTTGACTCCACCAGCATTTCCCCAATGCAGATTGTTCGTTGGAGATCTATTTTCCTTCCTCTCTTTTTTTTGTCTTTGGTAACATTTTTCCCATCCCAAAGTTCTCCAGTCTGAATGCCTAGGGATTTTTTCCTTTGTGCTTGTGAGAGAATCACTTCCAGATTCTCCAGTTGTCTCTCTGGGATTTTGTCAAATTTTTTTGTTTTGCATGCCTGCTCTAGGCCAAGAATGTTCAGATCCCCAATATCTATGCTTTCTGGTTCCTCTTCCATGTGCTGAGTTTCACTTAATCCTTCTGTTGTTTCTATTTCTATTATAGAAGCAGGATGCATGTTATCTACCTCCATTCCTTGAGTGTTCTAGGCTGGGACTTTATGTAGGGTAGAGGAGGAAAGATCTGTGGGTAGGTTATCTTTTGGGATTTCTTGGAATCGACATGGGTAGATTGTTTGTCCTTCTTGGGTTCCCCACCTGAGGAGGTAGGGTTTTCAGAGTTATGGTCATCCTGTCAAGCCATCACTTCAAAGCTATTGCTCGTAGAGGGCTTGGATGAGCTAGCATGAGGCATCTTAGGGTTTGAAGCTGGTTTCTGTGGACTTCCTACGATTAGTGACTTTAGTGAAGCCATTTGAATTAGGCTTATCAAGGGCTATGGGATTTGAGGGTTTCTAATTTAAAGGACAATCCCGAAATAGATGGCCTAGGGCATGGCATCTCCTACATCTAAATGGAACATGTCCATAATCTATTAACTGAACCCATTCAACATCGTCATGATAGAGACTTACCACATCCGGAAGTGCCTTGCAGAGGTGCATATAAATGCAGATTGAGGCATAGGAAGTGTATCTTCGGAGTTTTGTCTCCTATGCAATTTTGATAAATTCTCTGAGACCATTCCCAATGTCTTGCAGAGATTCTTCATCCCAGTATTCTAGGGGGGGTGAATAGAGACGAATCGAGATTGGTGTCCAGTTGAGGTATTCTTTGTCTAAGTTAAATCGCTCAACCCAATCCCTTAGATACAGGTTGGCTGTGTTGAAGAAATAGGGCCCTCCTTCTAGGACTCTGTTTTGGTCCTCTAAGTAGTTAAAGATGGCCTTGAAGAACCCTTTAGGTCCCATCTGCAAGGTTATGTGTCCTTTCGGCTTCCATTTAGATGTTATCCAACCATGCAACGCTTTCTCTATTTGCCATAGTCCTATAAATTTTCCTATCAGGGCATGGTCTCTCATGTACTAGATCTGAGCATTGATTCGATGACTTGGGAGTTCTATCTTCGGGCGTTCAGTAGCAACTAGCTTGTACGTGGTTGATGTGACTTGGGGATGTTCGTTGTCATCTATCTTGGCATTTTGTGGATCCATATCCATTCTGTCTCCATTTTGTTCAGCTTTTCTGGTACCTTCCTCATTCTTTTGTATAGTTTCATTTTCATTGGGAGGGGGGGGCGCTACGTCCTCCCCCTGGGGGGGGTTCATGATACACGTGACTCTTCTGTCATTTGTGGATAGTTGTATTGTTGGCAGTGAAGATAGTAATGTAGAGGTCTATGTAAATTTTCCATTGCAGGTTCTTCAGCAGCCCTAGATCGCTGCTCCTCCATATCGCTCCTCTGCCTTCAGACCCCAGGAAGTCAAATCTAAAAGATTATTTATCGATAAATATTGTAAACATGAAGCTTTTCAATTAACTAAGGAAAATAAAATTTCATGAGCTAGCTGCCTATTTCATGCATGGGAAAACTTGCAGAATAATATTAAACCTTGATGAGATCTAATGTAAGATTGAAGATAACAAAAGCGACAATTAAATCCTATTCTTGAAAACTAGTAAAATGCCTACCTAAGTAACAGAAAACCCTAAATTCCATGATAAATTAGAATTCTGTCTTTTTGGGGCTGCATAGGAGTTATTTCCTCAAACCATAGTCCTTGAAGGGAGGAGTGAGGCCAAATCCACCTATTAACAACCTTTTGATATTCCTTTATATTCTTAAGTTAATGCTGAAGCAATGGAAAAATGGAAGCAAACTAATCAACTCCACAACTACTTGTAATGAGATAATGCTAAAGACAATTCGACCATTAATCTATGAAATCAACTAAGCATACAAATACAAGAAGAGGAACCTTTTTTGCTAGGGTTGGGCCCTAACCCAAGATCTTCATCCCTCCGATTCAATTCAGTGCTGGATCAAGGAAATGCTCATTCTCATTATCAAATTACAAAATTACATAACAATGTCTTCCACAAGTCTTGAACTCAAAAATGCCTAGTGCTTTTACAACAAAAATTTGAATCCTAATGAATCTCTAGGCATCCTTATTTATACCTATGAATTCTCCAACGACTTCCTTAAATCTAGGGAGGCTCATCTCCCAAACTCGAGATGAACTAACCCTTTAACTATCACTGGCTCGACTGCCTTTTCATCTTCATGACTTGACTTCTTGTAACTCCAAGCTAGTGTGATTTAATGGATGAATATTTGAATGAGTGGGGAGTAAATGAGGAGGATCTATCTCCTACAATCTCTCCTCCTTGTCTCATTCAAGTTTCAACCCTTGATTAACCAAAGTTTCTATGATTTTCTCTCAAAAATATGTAATCAATGCACATTAGTTCACTAGGCATAATATCTCACTTTGACTCATCTCATTAAGCAAAATATAATTAAAATATGTAAGAAATTATGAGAAGAGTTGATTTTAATAAGCTAGGAGGTGTATTAAGGTCCATATAGTCACCTAATGATGAGGATCATCACTCCTTATGATCATGTCCAACTAAAGGACATGAGGCAATGTGTGTATGTAGCCACAATTGGCCTCACGTAGAGGCAAGAGATTTGGTGAACAAGAGCCTACAAGCATAAGTGGGAAAAAAGGACTAGACAAGAGAAGTGTAAAACAAAGGAAGGATGGCAAAGGAAGGGATTCTTCTGGGATTCTTATTTGGGCTCATACACTTTCCCACATGAAAAGGAAACAAGTTCGAGGGCATAGAGAGAAGATTGAAGAACTTTCTGCTACATTGAGGTGACCTTGTTTGGGTATAGAATTTTGCAAAAATACGCTGAGGAGAAGTGTTATAGGTCTCGCTCTCTTGAAGAGACTAATTAAGGAAGTGAATATTGTTCTAGGGATTCTAGAATATGGTTAACCTTAGATATTGAGTTTCTCTATGAAAACCAGGAGGAGCAGTGTGGAATAGAAGAGACTAAGATTCTCTAGGAGGTCAAGAAGAGAAGTTCAAGACTCTAGAAGGAAGCCAAGAAAGAGAAGAGGAAGAGAATCAAGGAGGCTAGTGACAAGGGTCTTGGGAGGACACTAGTATCAAGGTTCTTTTTCATAGTCTTGGTATTCATCAATTAAGATCTATAAGAAGAATTTATAATTTAGTTTTCCTCTCAAAGAGTGAGAGGTTTTGGCCCTGGATGAAAAGCCTACATATTGTGTGTCACTTGTCTTCTATTGTTTACTTGGTAATTGTCTTGATGAATAGAATACAATAATAACATAATGAATACAAGGTCATGATACAATAATTAAAATTATATCACAAGAAATTATCAAGAAGAGAAATATCCTAACTAATGATGCCCTAGATTTCTCGACATGGTATCAGAGCTTAGATGCTAAAGTCAAGAAGTGGCATCCAATCAAGAAGACACACACAAATAAAGTTTCAAAGAAGGAGAAAATAAAGAAAAAGGAAGCCAAGCAAGAGATCAATATGTTCATCATACCAAAACCCCATATCAAAGAAATATACTCTAGAAATAAGTCTTGAAATAATATTCAAGAAGGAAGCATGAAGAAAGACCAAGACCCCAGAAGCATTTCCAAGATCATCATTTAAATAAGACTAGAACATTCAAGAAGGATCGTGAAGAAAAACCTCTCTCAATATTTCAAGGATTAATATTCTATCAACATAAATATTAAGGAGGAAGCAAGAAACAAATACTTAAAGTAAGTTTATGACTTCATATGATACTACCAAAATGTTTTTTTGCAAGGAAAGAAACAAACTAGTTGGGGTTGCAAACTTCCTTGCATGGAAGAATTGAACAAACCTAAATCTCATTAAGAATGAAGTCATGGACCACATCAAAGGCTAAATAACTCAAACTCCCAAAGAAGATACTCAATAACATGCTAGATTCATGAAGGGAGAAGTGAGAGCCCAAAGGGTTCTTACAAAATCCATCAAAGACTCGCTCATCCCATATGTATCAAAATTAGACACTGAAAAAGAAATATATGATAAATTGGTAGAGTTATTGTCCATAAGTACTACTAGAGAAGTAATCTCTCTAAGGTAATAACTCTAAAAATCGAAGATATCAAGGGAAGAAGGAATCACCTCATATTTTATGAGGATTTCGAAGATAAGAGATCAACTTCAAGACCTGGGTGAAATAATGTCTAACAACGAAATGACCACTGTAGTATTGAATGCACTACCGGAGGAATGGGGAAACTTCACTTCAAACATATACGGGAAGAAAAAAGCCACTCCTTTTCAAGATCTATGGTCATTTTGTAAGATCGAAGAACCCAGACTAAATGCAAAATGAAATGTAGGAACAATTGAGGAGAATCAAGTGTATGTTGTTATGTCAAGAAGAAACGGAAAGTTTGGTCCTCAAAAGAAGAAGAAAAACATGGCTAAAGTACAATGCTATGGATGTCAATAATATGGGCACTATCGAAGAGATTGTCCTAAGATTAAAAGGGAAAGTAACAAGAGGAATAAGGAAGAATCCCATATTACTAAAGAGGTAGAGGAGCCTGAGACAAAGAAGCTTAAGAAGGAGGGAGTTAAATATCTCTACTATGACTAAGAGAATCTCCTTCACTAAAAGGTACTCTTTTGTTGTATTATAGATAGGAAGTTTTGAAAATAATATAAGATGCATCATATTAGAGAATGACATCATGGTAGAAGCATTAGAAGTAAGAGCTCATGACATATGTAAAATGTTTAAAACAAAACTATGGAAGTCAATTATGTAGGATATATCTCTTGTAAACCTCATTGAAAGCTCAAGTGATATTTATAGTAGTAATGTGGAAAAATGGTTATTGTTACACAATATTTTATCACATTCCCAACTTTGTACCCAAAGTATTGTCCTTTGTGCCATTTTCATCACAAATTTTGTAAAGAGAAAAAAGATGTTTAAACTCATTCACCATGAAATATATGCTCAACACATACCTGAGGAGATGGAGAAATAATGTCTTAAAGCAATTTTGGAAAAAAATGTGAAAAACCTTAATTTGCAAGATAGACACTACTTTTAGTAGGAAAATCCATGCTGGTAACCTTTTGTCTAACTAGTGACTAGTGTTGGTAGCATGAATTTTGATGGGAAAATCTGTGTTGGTCCTCTTTAGGTAGTTTCTCCAAAAATGGAGTAGAAGTGTCTCTTACTAGAAGCCTCGAGAACAACAAGCTGGTAGATTTTGGATGAAGATATGGTCGAGTACTCCAATTTAGAGCCCTTGATCCTACCTTTAGGGATCTTATCTTTGGGATAAGGACATTCTTCCCCCTTTGGCGGATATCTAACTCCCTCTCTCTCACTATAAATCCACTCTTCACTTTCCTCAATGGGTTGGTCATTGCTAGTTGCCATCTTCTACACAATTGTGCTTAGATGTTGCCATTTTGGTGAGAGAGGAAAGGAGATCTTGTTAATTTTGGCTTGGACTTCGAACCATATTGAAGGATGAATTCAACATCAAGGCACCAGTTGTATGCTTCACTCTTTGATTTAATCATTAATACAAAGCATGTTTTACTTCCCATAAGCTTGCTTATGATGGTTTTCTTAGCATAATACTCCTTGATCTGTTGTATAACTTATATTGAAATGCATATGCTATGATCTCCCTTGTTGTCTTTTGATCTCTCTTGCAGGTGTTTGGACGCAAGGAATAACAAGGAGGAAGCTTAGGAGCTAAGGGACCAAGATCATCATCAAAGGTCGAGTGCATAGGAGAGAGATAGGCCATATCCCTTTCTCATTTTTCATTCTTATTTAGGATAAGGAAGTTTTCTTGTTTTGTCACAGTTGTTACTAGACCCACACATTGGGCTAGAGGGATTGCTTTTATCCATAGAAGGGATTGTTTGGATAACAAATTGGTGGCTTCAGTGTGGCGTGTTGACATAGTTTAGCGCAGGGTGAGAAATGTGGGTCGAAGGGGTAAAACCCACACTAATCACCCTCGACACAAATATTTTTCAAGACCTCCTTAATTCCAGTCCTATGTACGAAAAAACATAAAATCATAATTAAAATGAAGAGAAGAGATAGATATCATATCTGTATCAAATAGATTGAAGAACGGTGTCTTGGATTGGTCGCACTGCTCATGTGAAGATCGAGGAAAATAGGGTAAAAAGTTCTCTCTAGTTTACAAAATGAGAAATGGTGAAAAATTTTACTTTTTGAGTTTTTATAAGTTTTTAAAGATATTTTTACCAAGTTAGGGCACATTTTTTGTATATTTTTATATTTTTTCTCGAAATGGGTAATGTGCATTCCACTTGTACAATGATAGCTCATGGATACATGGCGATGGTGATTAATTTTCACTCAATCAACAAGTTTTATTTTATCACTTTTTCGAACTCGTCAAAAATAAATGAAAAAGGAACCCCCTGAAGTCATCTTTAAGCTCTTTTCTGGATCTCGAAATATGAAAATATTGTCTAGTACCTGTCGTTTTGAACTTGTTAAAGTAAATGAAATGATGTCTACTTAGTATAAGATTAACCCTTTTCCAAGCTGAGATAAACTATTGTACGAAAAAAGAATACCTTAGTCAAACATGGCTAAGAGGTTCTCTTAGATATTATTTTCTACCTTTTCATATTCAAGAGACTATTTATGAAAATGGACTTTTGTATTTTTCTTTTTTGCCTATTTTTAAAACTCTCTAAGCATGAAAAGGTGTCGAGTTACCCATCTATCATACTCATAAAACTTAAATGACACAAGACTTGTCACTATGACGGGACCGAGTTTCTCCTTCCTAGGACTTGTTAAAATTACTAATATGGATTCATTTGAAGGATGGACTTATACGACAAGAATATGTTATCCCCTTCAATCTTGTGATAGAAAATAATGGGTTACTCACTAGAAATAGTGGGGGAAAATGAATGTGAACATCTCTTGTATTTTTTGTAAAGGAAACATGTCGCTCTTGAACATGAAACTTATTTGTTGCTCGTATTAGATTTGGTTTATCCTCACTTCATCACTTGCCTTTCTAGGTTTTGGGAATCCATTTTGCCTCTCATTTGATTATAAGGAATTTTCATCATGACCTATGATAGTATGATGAGTCAAATGTCTCTAAACTCTAGAGTCATGTCACCAATATGCTCAAGAGAAGTCTCATCTATAGTTTTTTACCGCTTATACACTGCCTGACCTTTCTTCCATAGTCCTAAATCAAACTCACCTACTCTCTTACATATTTTGTTTCATGTTGATGATGTGGGATACATTATGGCCCTCCTTCAATGGATCACTTCCTGTCGACTTCAGCTCATTATCCAGGTAGTTGATTTAGAAACACCCTTTCAATACCTTGGAGCTTGCATGCCTCAATGGAATTTTATTGATGTTTGACGATAGGCTTATATCATTGGACTTCGATCAAATGATTCAAAAATTGTTTAACTTTAGCTCACATATTCACACTTGCATATTCTACCGGTGTACCTTGAGCACCATCATCATTATTGGTGGTTTCTCTTGTTCTTGTTAATGTTTTACATTATTGAATAGTAATCAAATGGTTTCAAGCATGTTCAACCTTAACACATCTCCTCACATGGTTAGATTCATACTTCGATTGGGAAAGAGATGAAGACCCTAGATCTCATCTGTTAAAATCTAGGTTTGCAGGACTTATTAAGTATTCATGATTGTATACATGGTCCTTTTCATATGGATGATTGCATCTATGTCATGGATCCATATACATGATCCTTTTCAGATGGATGGTTGCGCTCATACCATGGATTCGTGTATTATATTTTAGTGCATATTTAGATGTATTATTAGGAATATGTATATATCAGAGATGTCATATCTTGTATCATGTTTGATTTGCAGGTCTCTTGATTGTGGTCTTCCAAGTTCCTTGCCTTAACTGATAAATTACTTCAATGATCACTTCTTGTTATGCTTTCATGATTTAAGGGGCGTCTGTTACATGGTATTTTGTCACATTCCCAACTCTACACCCGAAGTATCGTCCTTTGTATCATTGTCGTCACAAAAGTTGTAAAGCGACAAAATTTGTGTAAACTCATTCACCATGAATTATATGCTCAACACATCCTTGAAGAGATGGACAACTAATGTCTCGAAGTAATTCCAGATAATATTGTGAAAAACCCTAATTTGCAATACCAATGTTATTTTTAGTAGGAAAATCCATGCTGGTAACCTTTTGTCTAACTAGTGACTAGTGCTAGCAGCGCAACTTTTGATAGGAAAATCCATAGTGGTCCTCTTTAGGAATTTTCTCCAGAAATGGAGCAGAAGTTTCTCTTACTAGAAGCCTTGAGAATGACGAGCTCATAGTTGTTGGATGAAGATATGATCGAGTACTCCCATTTAGAGCCCCTGATCCTACCTTTAGGGATCTTACCTTGGGGATAAGGACCTTCATCCCCCTTTGGTGGATCTCTAACTCCCTCTCCCTCACTATAAATTGGTTCTTCACTTTCCTCAATGGGTTGGTCATTGTTGGTTACCATTCTTCTACTCCATTGTGCTTAGATGCTACCATTTTGGTTAGAGAGGAAAGGAGAGCTTGTTAAGTTTGGCTTGGACATGGAACCATCTTGAAGGAGGCCTTCAACATCAAGGCACTGATTGTATGCTTCCCTCTTTGATTTATCATTAATACAAAGCATGTTTTACTTCTCATAAGCTTGTATATAATGGTTTTGTTAGTACGATACTCCTTGATATGTTTTATAACTTACATTGGAATCCATATGCTATGATCTCTCTTGTTATTGTTTTATGATCTCTCTTGCAGGGATTTGGATGTATGGAATAGTGAGGAGTGAGCATCAGAGTTAAGGGATCAGGATCATCACCAAAGGTTGAGCACATAAGAGAGAGGTAGGCCATCTACCTTTCTCATTTGTCATTCTAATTTAGGTTAGGAACATTTTCTTGTTTTTCACGTTTGTTACTAGAACCACACATTGGGCTAGAGGGATCAATTATATCCATAGAAGGGATTTCTTGGTTAACAATTATTGTACATTTGTCAAAAGATAACATCTACAGGATAGGATATGAAAGATCCTCAAGATTCTCTGATAGAAATATTCATTTTCAGATTCACCAGTCAAGAGGAAAAGTAAGTATTTCTTCAAGGATTCCAATATTGTGGAATTCGTAGAATGATGGTATGATCACATGGGAGTGAAGTGAATCAAGGAAATGAAGTTCCTTTATTCAAAGGAAGCTGCTACAGGAAGTCTGGATGATCCAAAAGAAAGATAAGGTATGTATGCTCACATTTGATATTATGGAAGTCATGTCATATGGTTACAGACAATAGGGATCACTGAGACATGATCAAAGAAATAGTATCCTCACTCAAATCAATGCAAGAATCCATGGGTCACATATTTATTAGATGAAATAAACATAATATGTCCTCATATTGAGTATGAGGTAGTTAAATACAACTGAGGAACTTTGAGTTCCTGGAAATGAAATGTGTGAAGAATGGAAGGAAGAGATCATGCATCAATGGTAAAGGTAGGCAACATCTGAAAGACCAAGAATATTTGACTATGGTATCTCCTAGAAAGATATGAAGAATATGATGGAAGTCTGGAAAAAGAGGGAGGTCCTTGACAAGACATATATTTAGGAGATGAATCAACATATATGTAATATGTTGATTCCTACAGGAAGATGTCATGGTGAAAGACCATCAAAAAGGTAATTATGATTTAAATTTTCACTATTGATGAACTACTACCTCGATGGGCTTATGCAAGACTACCATAGGGAAGAACTATGAATGTCATCTATGAATAACCATCTATAAGAATGCAAGAAACTTCTAGAAAGAAAATCATGCTGAAGGTGGCATAACATGAAGAAATGCCAGACGATTTTTGATGAAATAAATGATGACATGACTAAATCATCAGTGAAAGTGATGGATGGTATATACCCTATGAAGATGTCCCAAAATATGAAGACTCGAAAACAAAGAAGAAATTAATGACGTCGAAGGAAGGAGTTCTTCAAGCAGATGGTTGTCCCATCATCTCCACCTGAGGATTTGTTGTAGGTCCCTATTTTTAGAGGGAGCCTGAAAAGTTTCTTACTTGGAATAAAATTGGAAATTCCTAAGACAATAGGGAGCTTAGGTACATTCCTTGTGAAGGAATGAGTAAATTCCTTTATTGGAATAGATATGTCCTCCCTAATTGAGAGGGAGAGATAGACACATAATTCTAGTCTTCACTTGGCAAGACAAGATGAGAGGATTAGGTAATCATTTGGCATTTGAGGATTATATAGGGCATCCAAGATAAGAATATTCATGGAGGATCAATAATATTTGAGGACTGGGAATCCAAGATAAGAATAATCCTAGTGAAACATACCCTGAGAAATAGGGTGGGGTATGTTTCAAGAGAGATAATGATGAGAGTGTTTATAAATCATTGGTCTTGTTAGCCTCACTGACAAAAGGCCCAAAATTGGATCCACATATGCTCTTAAAGTCTCCAAATTTGCCTTAACTCATCCCATGTGATCCATATATACTCTTGAAATCTTCAGCATTTGCTCAAAATCATCCAAGAGTCAAAATCAGTGTAAGAGGAGAGCCTATGGAAGGGCAGAAATGCTATCAGGAGGTAAAAATGCTTCAAAACCATGAAAAACCCACAATCACAGGCTTGAATAGAGGAATGAACAATAGCCATTAGATCTAGACGGTCAACGACCTAGATCTAAGTATCTAATTGCAATCGGCCGAGTAGAAAGGACAACTTCAAGTTGGGCGCATACACTGCCAATCATCGATCGCCGATGACCAAATTGGCGGGTCGCATCAATGATTTAACTAAAGGCCCAGGCGTTGAGCGATTAGCAATTGTAATCAGATCACATCGCTATAACGCATCGGCACTATACCATGGGGTGGGGCCTATGCATAGGCATATGTGCGATTCGATGAGCCAAAACCGACGACATTATAAATGATTTTTCATAAGATTTTAAGTCCACACAAAATCCATTTTTAATGCATTTTAATGTATTTTGTTGTATAACGAAATACAATGGGAAACAGGGCAGTGCCGATTTTGATGAAGCTCGGACCCAAAAGGGTTTGGGAAGGGAAATACGTAAAATTTGAAGTCCACAGAAGGCCAATTTTTAATGCACTTTGTGTATTTTTGTTGTTTCAATGAAATACAAAGGAAGCCTTGGGGCCTTGCGATAGCGATGAATCCCAGACCTAATGGGTTTCTGAAATAAAAATATATATTTTTTCAACCCCGCCACGACCATTTTTTCATGATTTTTAGTGTTTTTCACCTTTTTGCAAAATACAAAGGGAAGCTCAGAACTGGCCATTAGCGACTTGTGATAGTGACCCAGAGGGTGGCCCGATGGGAGAATGAGCCATATCTGAGGAATTTTGAAGTCCGAAATGAACAGTGATGGGTGGGATTTATCAATTTTGTAGTGTTTTCACTGTTTATAATAGAAACAATCACTGTTTGTAGTTTAAGGGGAAAAACAAAGGCCTGGAGAGCCATTCCACCATATAATAAAGCCTAGGAGACAATTTGCCAGGAAATAGAGGCCGAAAATAGAAAGAGAAGGACCACAGCACGCTGCAACCCAAAATATATACATCATGATGCATCAACAACGTGACACAGATGAAAACAACAAAAGTGATTGTGGGCATCTCTTGTAAGAGAGAGTTCCCTGCTAGGGTAGCAAAATATTAGAAAGTAGTTACTCATCTGTCAGAAGAAGAAACCTCTGAAGCCATGCTTTCCTAGAGGGGATCAAAGTTGTTGAAGAGATAGGGAGGATGGATTGAGACACTTCGAGCCTTTGAGAGCTTAGGAGCATTGCAAAGGCCTATAAAAGGTTGAAAATTGGATGTAACATGGTTCAACTTCTGGAGACTAATGAGAATTTTCTACTCAAGCTTCTCATCTTCGTTCATTAGTAATACAAGATTCTTTTGCTATTATATGTTCAATGTTCATTTCCTCTTGTGTTCTATGCTTGCACTTGAACATGTTGTTCATGTTTCTTTTGTGTCTAATGCCAGATAGTTGTAATCTTGTCTCTACTGCAAGTACAGTCATTATTCTCTTTTGCTGCCTGTAGCTAGCCATTCATTTATGTTTATGTATGCATCTGCTGGTATGGTCAGTATTACCCATCCATTCATTGAATCTACAAATTATTGAGCATTAGTGGTCTAAAGCCTTGTAAGATGAGGGTGTTCATGCACGTCTTGAGTAAAAACATAGTTGAAATTATTATTTGGCTTGATCCAAACCATCATTTATTCCAATAGTTCAGAGAACAATATTGAAGATTATATGTTACCAGGCATATTCAAGTTGCAAACTAGGAGAGTTTCCTGGAGTGATAACATAATTGGCACCATTACCGAGGAGAGGAAACCGAAGCTCAACTTCCCTGGGAAATGACATAGATCCAACTTTGATGATAGATAAAGTCTAGGCACTTTTTTAGTTGTAATCATCTATCTAGCAATTCTACTGGAAGCCGAAACTCTTGGCAACTCCACTTCATAGTTCTGGCTTAGTTTGTGAGGCATACTTGGAGAAATCCTCAGAAGCTACAAGTTGACCCAGTACCTGACCCTAAAAAAATCATCAAAGAGAGAAAGGTATTGCAGGAAGGAGAATCAGGTTCAGGTAAACCTAAACAATCTCTTATATCTCTTCAAGCAAGTCCTGTAATAGAACAAATACATGTTGAGAGTACAACATCTAATACTAGCAGTGCAGAAAAACTCTCAGAGATTCATAAAGCTCCTCATTCTTTAGGTTCTCCTTTTGATTTAAGCCCATAGGAAACCTCACCTCCTATCCATCATACTCCTTTATTCTTATTAGTAACTCCTCAACCCTCTATCATTCAGACTGCCAGTACTCTTTTAGTCACCAAAACTATGGGAGGTCCATAAGCACCTACCAAAATGGAAGGAATCATAGCTACTAGGTATGGACCTCTAATATTGCCCACTCCTTTGAATGCCATGCCTACTGGAGAATATCATAAATATAGACCTAAGTTCACTGGGACTGAAGGTGGTACTCCTGAAGAATATCTTGAGTCATTATATAGCTATGCTGATAATCTGGACATTAGTGAAGATGATGTGTGGATGAGAGTCTTTGTCCAAAGCCTAGATGGAGAGACTAGAAAATGGTTCAGAGAACTAACCCCAAGATCTATAGCAGATATTGAAGCTTTAGATGATTCATTCCTAAAGCATTGGGGGGATAAGAAATATCTCCTCTATTACCACACTAATTTTGGGAACTTAAAGAGGGAAAATGGTGAGTTGTTGTTTGATTTTAATAAGAGGTTTAACCATATGTACAACAAGATACTAGCTGAACTAAAACCCACTACTACCTTTGCTAGACTCACCTATGCCAGTGCTTTTGACTCTAAATTTTGCCTACTATTGAGAGAGAGGCGATGTGCTACTTTGGATGACATGGAGGATGTAGCCTTGGAAGTGGAATCAAACATCGTGGCTGTAGAGAAGCTCAAGGGAAATGTTGATAAAAGAATAAAGAGGGGCAGTTCTTCATCATCCTCTGATCCTAAGATAGATAAAATGACCAAAATGATGGAGTCATTAGCCTCTGAAGTCTCCAAATTAAAGGTTGAGAAGCACCCGAGGAAAGGAAGCGTGCCTAATACCTTTTCTCCTAGAAATTCAAATCCAAATCCATATAGAGGAACTAATGAGAAGTTCCAGATTTTGCAAAGAAACAAAGATGCAAATGAAGACCAAAGGGTGAAGGCTCCTTTTCAAAATGCAATCATGGAAGAAGATTAGTTTGAAGAATACGATGTGATCCATTGTCTAGAAGACAAAGGAAATGTTTCCCTCTTTACCTCAGCTACCTATGAAAAGTCATTATGCAATGACTAGATTAGCCAAGAATGGGATGGTAAAGTTATTTTACAAACTGTAGATCAGAAAAGATATAATTTGAGGTCAAAGATAAATAATGCCAAAGAAACTCATGTTCAAAGAGATGTTGTCCCTACAGTACAGCAAGCTAATAAGCAAAAACAATCAGTAGTTGATCCCATCATCCTCAAAGCTACATCCCATGAGGTAAGAGGCCTTCACAAGTCTCCTTCTCCTTTCAGTTTTCAAACAAAAATTTAGAAGCTAAGACTACCTAGGCCTCTGATTGAACTAGTGAAGAATGAGACCTTCAAAAGATCCATCCTCGAGGCCCATGAGCCTAAAAGCCATCAAAGCCTCCATTGACCATGTAAATCTGCAAGATGACAAGCCAGCTGTTATTCTCAGCCCAATGATTGAAAATTGTGAAGACAACTCCCCATCATTCTATGTCTTGCTGATTATTCATGAAAAAATCCTTCATGGTTTCCTTTTGGACACTGGAGCCAACCATAAATTAATGCCCAAAGCTGTCATGGATGAGTTGTGTCTAGACATCACCAAGCCTTACCTTAACCTATTTTATTTTGAATCTAGAAGAGTGAAATGCATAGGATTAATCAAGGACCTACCATCAATTTGTCTCAGCTGCCTATGAAAATCATGATGATGGATATTGTGGTGGCAGATGTGCCCCCCAAGTTTGGCATGTTACTTTCCAAAGGTTGGATCAAGAGATTAAGTGGATCATTACAAAATGATCTGTCCTATGCTATTGTCCCAGTTTTCAAAGCTGAGAGCAAGAGATTATATAGAGAAGCTTAGCTGGCTTATATAATCAGAAATGAAAAGAATCCCACCAATCATCCCATATATGTTGTCGACACTAATTTTGGAGCTTGTATTCTTCATGTTGAAGAATCCTAGTTGGCCTCAACGGAGCTCAGGAAACTAGTTTGCCAGACTGTCGAGGAAGAAAACCCACAGATTGGGATATGTTTTTTGATGTGGCTTGCTCTAAAGAAGCTGTAAGGGCAGGTGTAGTCCTTGTGTCCCTTACACAGGAATATATTCATTTATCTTTCAAATTAACCTTTCAGGTCACAAACAACATAGTAGAGTACGAAGTTTTGTTTCTAGGCTTAAGCGCTACTAAAGAAATGGGTATCAAAGACCTGAAAGTGTTTGGAGATGCAGATCTCATTATTCAGCAGGTAAATAAAACTTTCCAAGCTAAGCATCCAAGGCTAAAGTCATACAGAGATGAGGTATGGAGGCTCAAGGATTATTTCAATAATTTTAGCATTTCTTGTATTCCAAGAATGAAGAACCAACTTGCAGACTCCCTTGTTATGTCTACTAGCACATTTATTCCTCCTTTGCCTCCTAAATTGACATATGAAATTTAGGTAAAATATAGATAATCTCTGCCTAACAATGTCAAATATTGGAGATTTTTTGAAGATGATTATGAAATTGAAAGGTTTTTGCAAGTCGTTGAGGAATTTTCTGAAATGCATATCGATCAGGAAAATGAAACCATGGAAGAATGCAGCCAGTCCAAGTTAAAAAACGAGATCGGCCGAGGAAGCATTGTCCAACTGCCTAGTAACCATATACCAAAGGGATTGATGCCTCTAGAGAAACTGTTCAATGATAACGATGTGCCTTATAAGCCTACCAAAACAAAAAATGAGTCTATTTTTCGTAAACACAATATAGGGAGCCCAACCCATCCAAAATACATCAATATATCCACTCATTTGTCTTCTACCTAGAATTCTGAATGTTGCGCCCTCATGAAGCAATTCTCTGATATTTTTGCCTTGGAATATAGTGATCTTAAAACTTATGATATAAACATCATACAACATAAGATTCCACAGGAAAAGAATACCACCCCTTTTAAGCAGAAGTTAAGACCTATCAGCCATCTCTTATTGCCTTTGATTGAGAAAGAGATCAAGAAGCTATTGGATGCTAAAATCATAGTTCCCCTGAGGTACTCAAAGTGGATAGCTAACCTTGTGGTAGTAAGAAAGAAAAATGGAGAAATCAGGCTTTATGTTGACTTCAGAAATCTGAACAAGTGCTCTAGAAAGGATAACTACCCCTTGCCTAAGATGGAACACTTGCTGCAAAGAGTTTTAGGGGCCAGATTCATGTCTTTCTTAGATGGATTTTCCGGTTACAATTAGGTTGCTATAAATCCAGAAGATGAGGAATATACCGCCTTCACTACTCCTTGGGGCACTTTCATGTACTCCAAGAAGCCTTTTAGACTGATGAATGATGGGGCTACTTTTCAAAGGGCTGTGGACATAGATTTTGTGGTAGAGAAGGAAAAGTTTGTCCTTATTTATATTGATGACATAACAGTCTTCTCCAGTATCCACAAAGATCATTTACAGCATTTGAAGAAGGTCTTCCTAAAGTGCAGACAGTTTGGAATTTTAGTGAACCCAAAGAAGTCACAATTTTCTCTAGAAGAAGGCAAACTTCCAGGAAATATTATTTCTGTTGTAGGTGTGAATATTGATCTAGCAAGGATTCAAGCCATTTAGACATTGTCCATCCCAAGGTCAAAAAGGGACATTCAATCCTTCTTGGGTAAGATTAACTTTGTAACGAGGTTCATTCCAAACATTGCAGAGCTTGTAAAGCACATCACTTCCATGTTGAAGAAAGGATCATAAATGAAATGGGCAGATGCTTCAAAAAGCTCTTTTGAAGCCATAAAGCAAGATATCATGGAAGTTCCCACTCTAATCAGCCCAGATTACACTAAGGATTTTTGTATCTTCTCTTTTGCCTCTTATGATACACTTGGAGCAGTTCTGTTGTAGAAAAATGATGAAGGCATAGACCCTGTGGCCTTTTTTAGCAAAAATTCAAGGGATGCTGAACTAAGGTATGACCTTATTGAAAAACAAGATTATGCTATCATAAAATATTTAAAGGCATTCAGAATTTATATTCTCCATTCCAAAGTAGTTGCATATGTACCTTCAGCCTCAGTAAAAGATGTCTTAACTCAGCCAGATATTGATGGAAAGAGAACTAAATGGATTGCAAAATTCATAGAGTTTAATATAGAGGTGAAGCCCAATAAGCTTGTCAAAGGCCAGGGCTTGGCTGAACTTATGGCTAAAGAAAATTGTAGCTTGTTAGACATAAATTGCACGGGTCTAAATTCAGATGGTGAGTAGACAAAGGGAGTAGTAGAAGAAAAAAATAAAAATCAGTCTCTGGCTGAAAAAATAGCCACCTATGAATGGTATTTCAGCATAGTTCATTTCTTACAGAAGCTAGAAGTCCCTCCAAGGCTTAGCTCAAGTCAAGCCCGACCTATTAAACTTAGATCAACCAAATTCTACATTAATAAAAATCTTCTTTATTTGAAAGACCCATCATGAATCCTCTTGAGATGTCTAGATAAAGAATAATTTGTGGAAGTCATACACCAGTTCCATTCTAGCATTTGTGGAGGGCATCATTATTGGAAAACCACAAATCACAAAATCTTGAGGGCTAGATATTATTGGCCTACTTTGTTCTCTGATGTGTTTTCTTTTGTAAAAGCTTGTGACAAGTGTTAGAGGTTTGCAAGAAGATAGCAGCTAAAATCTCTGCCCTTGAGACCAGTACATGTAATTGGTCCCTTCTAGTAGTGGGGCTTGGACTTTATAGGTGAGATCAACCCACATTCCAGTGGCCAACACAAATGGATCTTAGTAGCCACTGATTACTTCACCAAGTGGATTGAGGCTATACCCACTAAGAATGCCAATCATCAAGTTGTCATAAAGTTCTTGAATGAGAATAGTTTCACTAGATTTGGCTGCCCAACCAAACTAGTCACTGATAATGCAACAAATTTCAAGGCAAAAGAATTGGTAGACATGGCTGAATCCATGGGCATTCAAGTGGTGCATTCTACCTCATATTATCCTCAAGGCAATGGCCTAGAAGAATCATCTAACAAGATTCTGGTAAGGGTAATCAAAAAACTGTTAGAGGAAAATAAAAAGAGCTAGGATTCCAAGTTGAAGTTTGCACTATGGGCTAACGGAGTCACCATCAAAAAGTCCATAGGGAATTTTTCATTTAAACTGGTTTATGGCACTATGTTGTCTTCCCTATCCAGCTGATTCTCCCAATGGCTAAATTCTTACAAGAAGAATAAGAGGAAGAGAATGACATGGTAAGAAGAATGAATAACCTGGTTGAACTACAATAGATCAAATAGCAGCTAGTTGAGAAGTCAAAGGCTCATTAGAAGGCAATCAAAGAAACCTTTAACAGGAAGGAAAAAGTGGACAATTTCCAAGTTGGTGATTGGGTTCTTAAATGGGATGCATTTAAGGAAAAGAGAGGTAATCATGGCAGGTTTAACTCCTTATGGATAGCTCCTTTTGTCATCACTCCAGTTCAGCAAAACAATACATTCATTTTGCACAATCTGGAAGGAGGAGATACTTTTGGTAGCCTACTAAATGGGCGATTCTTGAAACTTTATTTCATTTAAGGCTTTAAAGCATTGGTATTGTAAATATGTTTTTCTTTCAGTTTTTATTTCATGCTAAATAGATTCCATGCCCAATGGAACACTAGAAGGAAGATTTAATTTTTGTTTTATAGGAAAGATATTG
This sequence comes from Pinus taeda, assembly GCA_000404065.3. Classification (NCBI taxonomy): domain Eukaryota; kingdom Viridiplantae; phylum Streptophyta; class Pinopsida; order Pinales; family Pinaceae; genus Pinus; species Pinus taeda. Next base: position 120,981 of record APFE030165329.1, read on the forward strand.
ATATGAGAGCCTTGAAACCTCATAGGGAGGATTTCATCCCCAGAAGGAGCCAATGTTAGCCTTGCTGACAAAAGGCCCAAAACTGGATCCACATATGCTCTTAAAGTCTCCAAATTTTCTTAAAATCATCCCATGGGATCCATATATGCTCTTGAAATCTTCAGCATTTTCTCAAAATCATCAAAGGGTCAAAATCAATGAAAGATTAAAGCCCATGAAAGGGTAGAAATGCACTATCGGGAGGTAAAAACGCTTGAAAACCATGAAAAAACCACAATCATTGGCTTGAACAGAGGAATGAATAGAAGCTGTTAGATCTAATTGATCAATGACCCAGATCTAAGTGGTTAATCGTAATCAGCCAAGCAGAAAGGACAACTTAAAGTTAGGTGCATGACACTGATGATCAGAGATCACCGATGATCGGATTGGTGAGTCGCATCAGCAAGGTATCAATGATTTAACTAAAGGCCCGATCATTGAGCGATTGGCAATTGTGATCAGATCGCATCGCTATATCGCATTGGCACTATACAATGGGGCGGGGCCTATGCATAGGCATATGTGCGACTCGATGAGTCAGACCCAACGACATTATAAATGAATTTTCATAGATTTCAGGTCCGCACCAAAGCCATTTTTAATGCATTTTAATGTATTTCATTGTATAACGAAATACAACAAGAAACAGGGTAGCGTTGATTGCCATGAAGCCGGGTCGAGGAAGGGAAATACATAAAATTTGAAGTCCACAAAAGGCCCATTTTTAGTGCATTTTGTGTATTTTCATTGTTTCAATGAAATACAAAGAAAGCCTTGGGGCCTTGCGATAGCGACGAATCTCGGACTTAATGGGTTTCTGGAACAAAAATATATATATTTTCAAGTCTGCCATGACCATTTTTTCATGATTTTTAGTGCTTTTCGCCTTATTGCAAAATACAAAGGGAAGCTGGGAGCAAGCCATCAACAACTTGCGATAGCGACCCAGAGGGTGGACTTGATGGGAGAATGGGCCATATCTAAGGACTTTTGAAGTCTGAAATAAACAGTGATGGGCGGTATTTATCAGTATTGCAGTGTTTTCACTGTTTATAACATAAATAGTGACTGTTTTCAATTTAAGGGGAAAAAAAAAGGCCTGAATACCCATTCCACCATATAACAGAGCCTAGGAGATAGTTTTCTGAGAAATAAAGGCCGAAAAAGGTAAGAGAAGGGCCACAACACACTGCAGCTTCAGCAGATACATCATGGTGCATCAACAACGCGACATAGCCGAAAAAAATAGAAGTTATTGTGGTCATCTTTGGAAAGAGAGAGCTCCTTGCTAACACAACCAAAATATCAGAAAGCGATTACTCTTTTGTCAGAAGAAGAAACCTCCAAAGCCATGCTTTCCTAGAGGACATAAAAATTGTTGAGGAGATAGGGAGGATGGATTAAGACACACCGAGCCTTTGAGAGCTTAGGAGCATTGTAAAGGCCTATAAAAGGCTGAAAGATAGATGTAATAGGGTTCAACTTCTGGAGTCTAATGAGACTTTGCTACTCAAGATTCTCATCTTCATTCATTAGTAATACAAGCTTCTTTTGCTGTTATATGATCAATGTTCATTTTATCTTCTATTCTAAGCTTTCACTTGAATAGGTTATTCATGTTTCTTTTGTGTCTAATGCTAGATAACTATCATCTTATCTCTACGTTGATGAATTAGATTGGTAAGCTTCTTTACTGCCTATAGCTAGCCATTCATATGTGGTCATATATGCATCTCCCAGTACAGTTAATATTCTCTTTTTCTGCCTGTAGCTAGCCATTCATTTTTGTTTATGTATGCATCTTTTGGTATGGTCAGTATTCTCCATCCATTCATTGGATCTACAAATTATTGAGAATTAGTGGTCTAAAGCCCTGGAAGTTGAGGGTGTTCATGCATGTCTTTAGTGAAAACATAGCTGAAATGGTTATCTGGCTTGATCCAAACCATCATTTATTCCAATAGTTCAAAGAACAATATTGAAGATTATATTGTTGAAAATAATACTGAGAGGGGGGGTGAATCAGTATTATCTAGTTCTTTTAACAAATCTTCCTTATTTACACTTTGAATTATTTTTTCATATCAGTAGCATAAAATAATGAGCAAGAAAAATAGACAGTCACATCAAAAAACACTAGATATAAGGTGGAAACACAATGTGGGTGAAAACCATCTGCTGCAATATGTCTCTATCTTCTTTCAAATTAAAAAATCCTTTTACAATGGTCTTGTACTGGTGCATTCCTTTACCAGTACGCAGGCTGCAACCTGCAGAGAGCTACAACTCTCTCTCATTTTCCAGTCTTTCCTGGAAGGGAGCTACAACCCCCTACGTCTTTTCTTTCAAGGACCACTTTTCATAAATTTTCAAACTGGATGCATAAACATCAAATGATCATCAAGTACCAGTAAGTCACCCAGATAACCAGATCCACAATAACAGTAAACTAAACCCAGAACACCTTATCAAAAAAAAAGTCAGTCAACAAAAGATCTTAAGACAGATACGCAATTTCCTTTTCTCTGGCCTGTGGCGTCTCCACACTGCGCCTTCTGTGGTGCCTCTATGACGTCTTCGCACTGCGCCTTTTGTGGCGCCTTCGCACTGCGCCTTCTGTGGCGTCTCCGCACTACGCCTTCTGTGGCGTCTCTGCACTGCGCCTTCTGTGGCGCCTCTGTGGCATCTCTACATTGCGCCTTCTATGGCGCCTCTGTGGCATCTCCGCACTGTGCCTTCTGTGGCGCCTTCGTACTACGCCTTCTGTGGCGTCTTCGCACTGCGCCTTCTGTGGCGTCTCCGCACTGCGCCTTCGCACTACGCCTTCTGTGGTGCCTCCGAACTGTGCCTTCTATGGCGTCTCCACACTGCGCCTTCTGTGGCGTCTCCGCACTGTGCCTTCTGTGGCACCTCTGTGGCATATCTGCAGTGCGCCTTCTGTGGCGCCTCCGCAGTGCGCCTTTTGTGGTGCCTCTGTGGCATCTCCACACTGTGCCTTCTGTGGCACCTCTGTGGCGTCTCTGCACTGGGCCTTCGCACTGCGCCTTCTGTGGCGCCTCCGCATTGCACCTTCTGTGGTGTCTCTGCACTGTGCCTTCTGTGGCGCCTCCGCACTTCCGCAGCTACAGCGCTCGAGAGATCACCCTTCACAAATTCGCTTTATACTTCACTTTCATATAGATCGATCTTTTGAAACAATAACCCAATATTTCAAATCTTAAGATATTCAACCCAAAAGCATACCCAAGCCAAATGATCTCCTTTGCTTTATATAGGCAAGCTCTTCCTCAAATCATGGACCAATACCACGGGCCAAAACCATAGGATCAAAAACTGTGGGACTAATACCATGAACCAACCATGAAATAAAATTTTCTCTGCATAAAATTCCGTGAACTTTTCTCTACATGAAATAAACTTTTCTTTGCATAAAATTCCGTGAACTTTTCTCTACATGAAGTAAACTTTTCTCTACATAAAATTCCGTGAACTTGAAAATAACTTTGCTGCACTATAATTTATCATCTGAGTCATTTGCCATCAAGGAAAACACTTGTCTCATAATGCCAACAATCTCCCCCTTTGGACTTGATGGCAAAGCTTATTTGTGAACTATCATCTGATCCCTTTTTGCTGTCCAGTAACCCATGCACTCTGTCACATCTGATATTTCTTCTGTAGATTCATCTGAATGTATACAAGTGAGATGATCTTCTATGAGAGGGTTGCCATCAAGTACAACACATGCATAGTGTAGAGCTTCAACAGTGAAGGGGCTTCAGAATTTAATGTGGGACTAGCAACAGTCAGTATTTTAGCACTAAGGTGTATCCACTGGATACTTGTCTAGTTTTGGGTGTTTTTAGTTGCTTCTCTCAACAACCAAGTTGTGGTATGGATGCAATGATAGAAGTGGCAGTGCTAGCAGCATAACAGATTCAACATTTGATAGGGAGTTGCAGTACATATGTAGCATTGGTAGTAGCAGTGTCAACGACAACAATACAATAGTAGCAACAACACACTAGTTGGTGGACAATATGCCAGACATCAGCAATGCAGAGGACGATGCTTCAAAGTCAGAGCAATATGCAATGACAATGTATTGCTAGAGCACATTCCTCACTAACAGTGAGTGTTGATTTGAGGTAGCATCGGATGTGCTCTAAGCCTCAAATGTTGCAGGGAGCCTTGGGCACATGCATTCCAAAGAACCTAGAAAGAGTTTTGGGAAATTCCACCTAGAAGTGATTTTATTAAAATAATTAATATTTTTAATGGGGTGCCTAAGTCTAAACTTAGGAAAATTAAAATATTAATGGGTATTAATCTAATCATGGGTGAAACTTCTCGAAAAAGGCACAGATCAAGCCAAAACAATATGAACCATTGATTAATATTTAATCTAGGTCATTGGTTGCCCAACAAGAAGATATAAGAAGGGTCTTGAGGGTCATTTGGAAAACACATTGAGAGATCAAGGAAATCATTTTTCTAAAGTGATAAGTTCTTAGGAAGAAAATCAATTGAGGAGATTTCTTGCAGCAAAGGGGTAATGAGAATCTGGAAGAAGGAATTTATACAGAGTACAAGGTAAAGGGAGAACAGAAATATGTCGAGAGGAAGGTTGATGCTAGCCCCCATGGTACTGACACAAAAGAAAATTAGTCCTTGAGGGGAAGTCAAGTTTCTTGTTGAGGGAAGTCAAATTTCAGTTGTCGGGAGCCGGGAAGTGAGTTCAGAAGGAAAGATTTTGATTTTCTCATCCAGTAGAGGATCCAAAAGAGGGGCAGTGTAATACCTAGGAGGGGTTGGGAGTGATGCAATTCTGCATATAGGCCATAGAGAGGGTGACACAAAGCCTCCAGTTTAGCTAGATTAGTCATTGATTCTCCAATGGAAAGGTTAGATCATTTCACCAGTGTTTTGTTAAAGATTCTCACTGTATCAGATTGCTAGTTGAGCATCCTAGAATTGTACTCATATTTTCTTTTGCATAATAATAAAACCCTTAGTGTTGTTGCACTAGTTTTCCCGCATTGGGTTTTTCTGAGGACAAGGGTGTCCTATGTGTTTGTATTTCCTTGCTCATTTTCTATGTTTTAGAATCATATTTAATTTGGTGTAGGCTTCTTTTTTAATTTACTTAAATGTTTCAAGAAGAAATTTGAAATAAGCTTGTAATATAATTTACAATCTAGGTGATGTAGATTCAGCTGGTTGTAGTAGGATTCTAGAGATTGTTAGATGTAGTAATTTTCACATCATGAATATTTGAAGACATTGTAGCAAAGAGAAGAACTTGGAATTGACACATTACAATGAAGTCTCATGGCATAGTCACAAAATTGTAGCTTCTAAAAGTGTGATCAAAAGAGTGTTATTTTGTCCTATGTATTTTTCACCACAATATTGGTGGAATGTAATTTTGTAATTTTGAAACTAAGAAAATGTAAAACCTATGTAAGCCCAATGGTCACACATGGAATGTGAAGAGTCACTAGGATGTCTAAAGGTCAAGTAGAAAATCAAAATTCATATGAAAGCTCAAGCGTCATGAGGGAGGTCAAGAGTCACATGGGATATGAAGAGCGAATCGATTTGTTATAAATAGGCCATCATGCCTCAAGAAAAGGAATTTTAGCCTCAGATTCTGAAGCTTAGCATAAGAGAGAATATCATTCTTTTGAGAAGCAAGTGGTGGCTTCATATTCCTCTATTGAGGCTAGTGATGCATCATTGTAATTGTGTATCTTGGAACTTTCATTTAATATGTTGAATCTCTCAGAGCCGACGAACTTTCATGCATGTATCATGGATGTTGTAAGACTATTCTTTTAATGTTTACACTATATGTTTGTGTTCATATGTATTAAAGAAAATGAACTATTTTGTTATCTTTAGTATAAATATTATTGAATGGTACTTCCTTACCTACTTTCACAACTGTTGTTACTTTGCGAACGATTTTGTAGATTAATTAATGATTCCTTATACATATATGTGTGTCTTTATTAGGATGGTACTATTACTTTACCTCTAAAGGCCCACTCTTTCTTTTCATGTCTTTGGAAGTACCTTATATACATTACAATTGTATGCTTCACAAGGCTAACTTACTAGCTTATGTAAAAGTATATGTGTTTTCTCTTATGTGTTAATTATAGTCAAGGAAAACATCTAAGTACAAATGGTAGCAAAACCTTTATTCTAGATGGGGCTCCTATCCCAAATGGTGTGAGGTCTAATTGGGACTTCATAGAGGGAAAACCCCCTACTATTGGTAGTATCGAACATTGTCAACACCCTTATTCCATACTAACATTCTAGAAATATGTTGATGACCATAATAAATTAATGAATCTATAAGTATGCCCACTAAAAATAACTAAAACAAGCCAAGCCATGGCTAACACTGCTTCACAAATCAAATAGAACAATAGAAGCATAACTTATCATAGAGTGAGTACCACATAATACTATCGGATCCAATGATAAATCATACATTACAACATTATTAGTCCTTTACCACAAATGAAAATCAATCAATCCTAAATATTCAAAGATACATGAGATCCATAACATTCCAAACAATGGAATTCGCACACTAACAATTTAAATGAGCACATGAATCAAGCACACATGACCATGTGTATAACTATGCACTCAGGAAGGTATCAACAACCACAAGGATCTGCAAGTCCCTCAAAGACCATGAGAACATTCACATAAGAATATCATTGCAAATAAATAGGAACAACACATTCCTCCATTAATAGTGCTAATACATACTTTGTTATAACACATAACAATATCATTCTCCATTTATAATGCAACATATGTACAATTGAATATACTTATCTTATTAACTTAAATGGTTGGCAACTAAGGGAGGGAATTCAAATCTCCACCCAACCATAGGCCAACTACAATATTGTATTTCTTGCATCTAACCACTCTCAAGCTAGATTCAGAGACTAAGGAGTTAAGTGCTTAAGGGAAATTCAGTAGTCTAGTTTAACTAGATCAGACAAGGATCTAGAATACAATGTCCCCACCAACTTACTAGGAGTCTAGAGCACACATAGTGTTCCAAATGTAAAACCCTGAAGGGATCTATAATACACAATGTTCCACCAATTAAACCATTACAGGTATCTAGATCACACAATATCTCCACCTTCTTCACAGTACAAGATTCTAGAGCCCACAATGTATCCACCTCCTAACCCATAATATTCCATAACAAACCATGTCTCCACCTGTTAGGATATTAGGGAGTCCAGAGCACACACTTAGGGTATGCACCTATTAAACACCACAAGAAATGGAGTTGAGATCCCATTTGACTCTACCTTATCAACACTACAAATTTTCTTTTTACACCATGCTCCTCCATGTACTTCCATGCCTACACATACAATGACATTTCTTAACTTTTCTCTAGTGATTTATCTTTCTTTGATATTATGTTGTACACTCACACTTCTGAATGTGTTCCACTCTTTGTATATTTTTCATGTGCCACCACTATGTTTGTATGCCTCTCTCATATACCTTGCATATTGTATCTCGTTGGGGTATTTTATTTCCATCACTTATGTATTAAACACAAAAACTTGTTCCATGATATTGGGGACTATTTGGTCTCATCCTTTACTCAAGTAGCCCATACACTCTTTAATTCTTTGCACCACCAAGCCCATAAATTAATTAGGGAGATAGGTGGTGAAATAAATATAATGGCATGACTTTATAAGAAACTCCTCCTCCTTAGACCTCTAAATCCATGTCCACTCCTCCAACCTAGTTAATTTTTACATTTCCACATTATTTACATGAATTAAAATTCATAATGACATTTACAAGAGGGTTACACAAAATGGCTATGGCATTATATAGGCCTATGATGTGGTGCTAAGGTGTATGATTTCCAAGTCTTGAAATGTTGGGAATGAAGGAAGTGCTTGATAGTATTAAAGTACTATGGATCGATAACATAAGTAAATCACATTTCCTAGATTTGTGGGTTGAAGCAACTGCCTACACTAAATGTTTGAGTTGAAGGAAGTGTCTAGTTCAAAGAAAAATAATATTAGGTGATTGTACAAAGTCAAAGAAGATAATAGAATTTAGAGAAGAAGAGTGGAACACTATAGAAAAATTATAGAGAATATTTGAGAGGAGATTGGTGTCTCATGTAGGATTGTTCCTATAAACACTTGCAACAGATGGGATTGGTATCTATTAGGTGTAGTATTGATAAAAAATTCGTCAACACTTATTTTATCAATCTAGGATTCATAGAATTAGAGGCACTACACATTATATGTCAATACGAGACCCACAATGACCCAATAATTAAAATCTATCTATTGAGGGGAATTTCACAAAATCAACATTAAAATTTGACAAGGGCCACTAAGTACTTTAGCTATGGTTCCTCTTGGGTTAGATGACTTTAGGCCTCACTAAGTTCTCCAGTGGACAAAAGGACTCAATATCTCGTTGTAATCTCTATGAGAACAAGATAGAAAGATAAGAATAATGGGATTGACCAAACATAACCACTAAGTAACAACATTGTCACACATAAGTGACTGATCCTAAATTTCACCAAGGTCTATCTTGCAGTCAAAGATTCATTAATGATTTGGTTACGAAAATAATAAGACAACATATGCATAGACTATGTCATAAACTTGATTCAATCATCACATCTTAATTTCATAGATTATCAAGGTATCATAGAAAGACTATTTTTCAAACTTGAATAAAAATAGAGTATAAATAATCTTCATAGCTAAAATCTAAAGCTCCTCTTAACACACGAAATCATACAAGTATTCACCTATATACATAAGTGATAATGAAATAAAATCTATAGTGCCATCTACCAAAGTCATATGCTCAACAAAGTGCTTAAAAAACTAAGGGTCCTCCAAACAACATCTAACACAAATGTAAACAAGATTTAATCACATAGTTTTGGATTGAGAAATCCTCTTTACTATTAAGTTACGATTGAAAATAAAATGATTCGTATTATAGGTGTAGACTTGTGAATTGAGAGACTTCACAATCCCGTGTTAACCAAAACCACTTTACTATATTGAAGAACAACATTGAGTCTATGATAAATCCCTCATAACTTGTGTTCTAAGAAAATCATGTTATTCAAATAAAAATAATGCAGGGAATAAGGAGGAAATACAAAACCCTTGGATTCAATCTATGATCTCAATCACATACACCCCAATATATTTCTACATGCATTTTATCTTTACATTCAAATCATGATATCAAAATAAAAAATCCAAATAAGATCAAAAACATATCACCATCACTTCTTAGACTTCAAATATGTGAAAAAACACAAGCTATATTCAAACTAGAGCTAAAAATTGTAGATTTGTACTAAGCACACTAATATATAATCATAAAAATATTTAAAGCATGAGGAGGAAACATGCTAGGTTGGTGGGCCCAAGCTAACTAACAACGTTTCCTCTCTAGTAAATTAGTTCACAAAGAGGAAGCTTAAAACAACGAGTAATGAAACCTAAGCATCAACATTGATTATAAAACTTCATAAAATTTACATCATAATTACTGCAATAAAGCTTGATCCCACTTTTCACCACATGGAATCATGCCACAACCTTGGAACAGTGACAAAAAACTCCCCTTGAGCAACCCCTAATCATGGTTTTTGCTCATGAATTTGTACAAAAATTATCAAGGGGAAGTTGGAACCAATTCCCCAAAAATTGTATGCCAAATCATGACTAATCTACAAAGGATTGACTTTGATACATTCTTAGTTGATGATCTAATCATATGAGGTCTATCTAGCATGGAATATTTTGATAATATATTACTCTAGTGCATTTGTCTAACCGATTGCTAAGTTCAGGGTGTAGCCAGTCAAAGGCGCAACTTGGAACATGTCCTTGAAATAATTGAGGATATCTCCTAAAATACACACTTTCTAGATGAAATTATCAGTAATAACCTAATTGGGGATGTCCTGAACAAAACCCATGTTTTATTTTTTCCAAATTCTGCTCCATTTTCCCCAAAGTCATGCCTGAAGTTGATGACTCAATATTGCCTTACACAAACTATCCTGACTATTGACCATTTCCTAAGGCTTCTAGAATCAACCTACGTGTGAAGTAAACAACATGGAACCATGCCGTTGATGTTAGGTGCAAAACCCATGTCCATAAATTTTCCATTGAGTCACGTTGATATGCGAGCCTTAGAGGTTGGTCGCTGGGCCTACATATAAGTTATAGGAACTCACTGGGAAAAGCCATTGTTATTAAAATTGAGCGTTATCCTCTTTAATCCATTAAAAATTAAATAAAATGACAATAATGGAATACTTAGCATTCTTAGGATCATTACGACACATTTATGGGAAAACCATGTTAAAAAGGTAATGAATGGATGACAACATATAGGAAAATAACCTAGAAGAATTGTTTTATGTGCTAAAAATAATGGGAAATCGATAATCCAACATCTCCCACATGCTTGCATCTTTGCATGTTCTCATGCAAACTAACTAGTCATTGATCCTTCTCCCTATGTTTGGTCCCTTTCTTTCAAGAAGCTTGTTCACCACCTCCTACCATCCCTTATGTTGCAGAAATAATTTCACCACACTTTCATGGATTTTAGATCTCAATATTGTAATCCTTTAGTTCATAAACAACTATGGAAATGTTCCTTCCCAAGAATTCAATGCCTCCTTATGGAACTTTAATTCATTTGTTGTTATATATTAAATATAGTTCTCCCTTGATAATGAACTTTGTGATGATATTTTCTCTTTTCATTCCATTTATAGGAGGTTATATGCTTTTTACAGAGGCAATGCTTCTTATCTGACCTATTTTGGCAAACTCTTCTTCAAAGTTCATAGTTAAATTACACATCAATTCTTTTTTCTCTAGGCCTCCACATCAACACAAGTCTCTCCACTCTCTCAATATTGTATCCTATTGTAGGATCCCTACAAATTCTTTTTCTTTATAATATCATTGGCAACATTTAATCATATCATTTTGTGTCCAAAATTGATATTGAAACGGGTAAAAATATGTCTTCACATTTGTGTTTGTGTGATGTGTAGTAGCATCTTTATCATTTTGGTCCCATCCAACATTCCAAATTGAAAATCATGGAAAAACTTCAATAAATATAGAATTATGTAGTAAATGGAAGACTCAAGTTGTACTCCACATTTGATTTATCAAAGACATTCACACAAAATGGTAGAGAGACAATATGAGCTTGATAAAATACTTCTCAAGATGCCCATTCTTGTAACAATTTATCGCATTGAATATTTGAATCTCCTAAAATGTTCTTAGTTCTAGTTGAGTAGGGTTCCATCTTGCTAGACTTGTGATAACTAATGGTCATCTAGAAAATTAGATTTTAGAATTTTAGAATTGTTTGACAGATCTAGCTCACCATGTATGCCTCTGGTTAAGAATTGAATGGCCACACATTACACCTTGCGGTTATAAAGTAAGAATAGTTTGGATAAATTACTCCTAACGTTTTATCAATCTTGATGCTTTGTTATACCATCTTTTTGTAATCAAATATGTGTAATTATCTTTACCATCTCTCTCTTCCCTTTTCAAAATAAAATTTTATACTAATTGCAATTAAGTATACCCATTATTGGATCACTCTATATAATGGATGGTGGAGTTGAGAGATAGAAATAGGTTGAGAAGAAATTTGAAGGAGGCCAATAGAAAAAAATTGAATGGTAGGGAATGAATGCCAATAATTTTCTTAGCATCATTCCTAAATCCTTAACAAAATTAAAGAGTTCACGTTGATTTTTACCTCAAAATTTACCTTTTGAAGTTATCAAGCATATTGATGAAGAAGATAGTTCCATTGAGTTGATCAAGGTAGAGTGCTAAGTGCTAAGATTGGTTGTTGTGCTAATGTTGTTGGTTTCTTGAGGTTGATTTTTGTGTTGATTTTGAGACCAAAAATGATGAAGGCTACTATTGAAGTACCAAGAAATATGGGTGAAGAAATGTAGAGGTTCTTGGCAGCTCTAAGTATATTTCCTAAACATGGTTATTGTTGTGTAAATCTTTATCTGCAAGGTGGAATGCAACATGGCACATTATAAGTCATCTTGTAACCTTTAGTGATCCTACAATTGAGTTCTAGGATAGTGTGGTGGTTCCACGAAAACCTATAGGTGCATGAAAAAGATTGTTGAAGATTCTATCAAATTTCTTGAGGTCAATCACCCATTGTTTGTTGCCTTTGAGATCCCACAACACTATTACATTTGAACATTTATACCAAGGGTGATAAAATTGAAAATTTTGTGGTTAAAAAAAATAAAAACCCCATATCTTGGTTCTATCTGTTTGGAGCATAATTGGGTAAATACAAATGCTAATTGCTAATGGTGGAATATTTTTCAAAATAGGAACTGTAACAATAGTTTGATACTTCTCGAGTTTTCCAATAATCAGTTAACACAACCTTATTTTATTTAACTACTAATTGTGTACGGATAATTTCTGCTAACTATGTGAGGTTGATTTGATGTATTGGACCTGAAATCAAGATTGATGAAAGTTACTGACAAATTTAATGACTAATGAAGGATGAATATGCAATCTACAAGACTACAACTATCGTTGAATACTTCATAAAAGCTTTTCCAAATCCTAATCCTATGGTACAACATTTTTCCATGTGAATAAATATGATGAAGTCAAGCATGGAAAGAGATAATTGGATTATTGACCATTAACGTATATCATTAAACAATGTGAGATGACCCACTAGTGATGTTAATGGGCATGAAGGCACCCCTGTACATCTTGCTGAAAACAAATGAATGTGTTGAGGTCAGATTACATGTAAGATCTAACAATTATGGGACATTGTTGTATTCCCAGTGTCGTCAACAAGAGATCTTGAAATTAATGAATGCATGCATTAAGGTACAAAATGAGGCCTCTAGCCTTCAGATGATGTGTTGATGTCGATGGGTTAAGAATTGTTAGCAAGAGGTCCTTAATGCATCCCACATCAACCAAAATGAGAATATACAAAGGTTTGAAGAATTTGTAGAAGATCAACAACATGATGCAAGGTTTATTGGCCACTTTTCTTGCTACTAACCTAGTTTTCAAGCAAAGTTACTATGTATCTGTGCTATTTTCCTAATTTTCACAGTTATAATGGTTTTTATCTTTACTATTTATTTATTTATTTTCCTACACTAATTGATAAAAGAGCATATCTTCAAGTGTAGGCATACTTCCAATGAATCCATGTGTAAAAAATACAAACTATGTTCATATTCAAGTTTAAGAAGTAAGATTTAAGGTATAATGGAGTATGTGAAACCAATTTCTTTAATTGATATGGTTCCAAGAGCTGTCAGATAATGGATGGATGTGATGCAAATATATGCACCACTGGGGGGGGTTGGGTTGAATCAGTAGTGTGGCCTTTAATCATTTTTCACCAATTTATACTTTTCCCAAACTCAATTATCCATGCACATGCACAACATTAGATCATTAAAACATGTAAGTAGAAATAAAATGGAGCCATAATAACCATTAGAAATAATAACAAAAGAATGCACACATAAGGACATGAGTATTTCCAGTGGAAACCCTTTCGGGAGAAAACCACCTTGCTGCTGCTGCGCTGCTCAAATATTCTATTAATCCGCCGAATGAATTTACATGGATTAACTTACAACCATAAGCCATAAGAATTGGATTCCTATACAGTATGATGGAAAGTATTAATTTATAACTCTATTTATCTCGTGGATCTATGGACTACCATTTGTTGGAAGCCCCCATGACCAACGATCCTTGCCCAACCACCATTGGGGTATCCAACTCCTATTGGATGGAGAAAAATATTCCTACTATGAATCAACCAAATAACTATCTATACTAAATCCTCCACACACCTTCACTTCCTTCATGCAAACCATGTTTTAGAATATTTCACACTAGGTTCAGTTGGCAGGAAAAAGTTCCCTACGATAAGGGTTGACAGCCCTAATAGATCGAAGGCAGACTCTAAAAAAGAAGCATACATTCAAGAAAGAAAACTATATAAACTACCAATGTTTTTTTTGAGAGGAATACCCATAGGTCCTACATTTGATGTCGATCCCATAGGGTCCAAACCCTTTTCTTCCTCCAAAGTGATCAGACCTGCAACACAATTCAGAGAAGCATATATATAACAAGTAATTCAAAGTGTGTTCATAATAAACATGTTAGATCATCAAGAATAAACATATAAATCATGATATATTACACATGAATCATAAAAAACATGAGATCACAACATATCAAGAATTAGACAAAGCTTATTTATTGATATTGACAAATAGTAGTGAATAGATACATCCTAATCTAATCACGACACCAATGAAACCTTCCTCTGGATCTTTCCAACCCAAGACTCAAATATCACCTCTCAAGCATGTGTAAAAGGATGCCATATAATGGAATATGAGAAGCTATGCAAGGAAACAAGGGTTTCCTATGACTGGGAGTGCAGGAGGCACAGGGAAAATCAGACTTGATTTGGGGACAAAAAAGACTATCATGTCGATACCCTATCTCCTTCCATCATTAACAATTCCCGTGAGGTGTATAAATACCACCAGAAATCAATTGATTTAGTTAGGTCACTGGCTCTTGTAGGTGGGATTTCGGTGAAACCCATAAACCCCATCCGAAAAAGAGGATATATTTTTAGTTTATTATGTTATAAATCATATACATGGGTTTTTTATTATGGTACCCATGTGTGTACACTCTTTTTAAAGGGAAGAGTCACATCTAGAATTGAAAATATTGTTATTTAATAAATGATCAAGTCTGAATGGGAAAGGGATGCCCAAGGCCATATCAGAGCATCAGAACTGCAAGAGTGCTAAATGATGCTATAACAGGTTCTCAATTTGCTCAACATGAGCAACCCAGCAACCCTACCAATTATCCTCATAAAATTTGAATCAATAAATGACCCAGAGGAGGGAATTTATTTACTTCTACTCTCACCAAAATACTACTCACAAACACATCTCAAAGCTACCAAGATTATGCCACAACCAACACACAAATTATGAATCTTCTTCCAACTCTATCTCTAATTTCTACTCACAAATCTCTACATAACATATATGAGTAGATGTTGCATCCTCTACTCACTCATAATTCTCTCACAATAGCATATTCACTCACTCTCTAAGCAACCAACCAAATGAACTTAAAGGCTTCTTCAATTTAACATTTTATGAGATGATTAACTCAGTAAATGCAACAATTTATGGAAGACTCAACAGATCTATTCACATGCTTCAGATTTTGTTGAGGAAGGATTCTTGACCAAATCAATTACTAACTCCACTAGCCCTTTGATATATTCAACCTTTATCAACTTCTAGAGGGACAACAAATGTTTTTGACAATATGTCAAAAATTACCAATCAATAACATCGCCACAACACAAAAATTGGATGAGCAACATGAGGAATGTAGATCAAAACTCATGAAATCCATAATTTTCTCTCTTAGCACTATCCTTTGAGCGAATTGAGCTATAACCACTCCCCTGGGCTTGCCTCATGTGACTGGAGCTATCCATCCACTTCCTTGACCTATCATGCATGCAACTATCCTATCTAGAGCTTCACAAGCCTCTGTAGGTCCTCTAGAAGCTACTGAGCCCTCTGCAACACCCCAAAAATCCATTGTAGAAACCCCATCATCATACCAAGTCAAACTAGGTTGACTAGGATGCCAACCAACAATCATACTAAGAAGCTAAGCCACCAAAATTCTCTACAACATCCCTACCATTAGTATGCAGCTCTAATACATGTCAGACATCCTCCAACATATGCACAACCATTAAAGGCACCCAAAAAGACATGTAAATCTTGTCCAAGCCCAATGTATAACATCATCAACATGTGGACCTAATCCAAGACATGGAGACAATGGAGACCTAACCAACAAGGCTCCTGAACTCTAACTCCTGAAGAAGACAAGATCAACTATATGCAAAAACATGATCATGAATATCGTCATCATGGGAAAACCTCCAAGCTAATGCAAACACACCATCATCCAACCTAGGAACATCTACACTCATATCCAAGCTAGTCCAGACTAGAAGACATGCCAAGGACCATCTACCCTATCTTCATCATCACCTCAATCATCAAACACCTCAACCATATACATCCACACATATATATGCATAGCCAACATACCTGCAACCCAAGCAACTAGGTTGACATCAATGAAAACCAACCACACATCTGCAACACTACACCACACATCAATGCCAACATGATGTTGTATGCAGACGATTCCTTAGAACAAAGCTTAAATGTGATCCACATATTATTGGTCTTCTAATCCACTAAAAAATGTTGGTGTATATCCCTTTCTCAAGTTGTGTAGATATTCCACTTCTTGTTGATTGCTCTCTTGAAGGTATGAAGGAGTTGGTGAGAGAAAAGAGAGAAACTCTTTCATCTCAAGATCTAGTATATTCTCTCCAATGGTTTTTTTTTTCAACTTTAGTATCTTTAAGTGATTGGTAAAGTTTATCAAGGAAGGCTCCCAGATCTTTTTTTTGGTGTGGACCTACTTTTGGGTGCTGCTCATGAATCTCTTTCCCTTCTCTTTCTCATTGAGATGCAGTTATGTTCCTGATAGCCATGAATATTTCCTCTTATTGAGATGCAAATATGCCTTGGCTCAAGATTTGAGAGATCTCTTGGTGTAGCATTTTTCAGGTGTTTTTAGCACCCTTCTTTTTCCAGTTGGTAGATCTTGTTAGCACATAAATTAATATATAGGGGAGTTCTTACAACAACCTAAAAATGAAAACACTTAAAGAAATAAACAAAATATGTAGAAAGGGAACAAATTGAAGGACAAATTTTTCATACACTTGGAGGCTCTGATGCTGTCATCGCTCTATTGACATGAAATATATTATCCTTTCCATGAACCAAACACACTTTGTGTAAAAATAAAACTATAAGAGATAAAATAAGCAAACCAATCCATTGCATTTTGATGATTTCGACCCAGTAGTATCAACAAAACTACATTTTCTAATAAAAATAATACTAGACTTCAAAAAACATGCATTGCAGGAAGTAAAGGAAATAACCAATTAAGCAGCCAACACGATGAGGGATTAGAGTGGCACTCTTGAGGTGGTAGCATAGGTTCTTACCTCTCATCTTACCTTCCCTCCTCCACCTAGTATTAAATGATAGGGAATCTAATAAAAAATTAGGTTACCAAGGACTTATCCCTCAAGCACCTGCCTAGAAATGATACCAAAATGTTGGGTGTAATAATTCATAAAAAATTCCTCAAGACTTATTTCATCAATTCGAGAGTCTTATACTTAGAGGAATTGCACATTATATGCCGACACAAGACCCATAAGTATCTTTGCTAACTGAAATATGTTTATCTATGGTAATTTCACACAATTAACATTGAAATATGATATGGGCCACTGACTTCTTTATTTATGGCTCCTCCTGGGCTGGATGACTTAAGGTATCACTCAGTTCTTTAGTGTAAAAAGGGACTCAAATATCATTATAATCTTTATCGACATAAGGAAGAAATAAAGGAATTCTAGGCTTGGCCAAACATAACCACTAAGTAGTGTTGTTGTCACATAGAGGTGATTGATCCCAAAATTTCCTTAGGGTTATCTTACTATCAAACAATCTTTAAAGATCTGGTTAAAAAATAAATAAGACAACATATGGATAAATTATATCATAACCCTTCTTCAATCATCACAACTTGGTTTCACGGATTATTGAGGTATATCACAAAGACTTATTTTTAAAAGAATAAAAATAAAGTATAAATGATATTCATAGCTCAAATCCAAATAATTTCTTAGCAAAGGAATCATACAACTATTCAAATGTATATATGGGTGAGAATCAAATAAATTCTAAATTTCCAGGTATCAAAGTCATATTCTCAACAAAGTGATTAAAACAAAATAGGGGTACTACCAACAACATCTAACAAAATGTAAACAAGATTTAATCACATAGTTTTTTTGGAGCGGTCCTATGTATTATTAAGTTATGAGTGTAAGTTGAAATGATTTGTATTATAGGTGTATACTTATAAATCGAGAGACTTCATGATCCTGTGTTACTCACAACCACTTTACTGTTTTGAATCACAACATTAGGTCTATGATAAATCACTCATAATTTACGTTCTTAAACAATCATGTTACTCAAATAAAAATAAGGAATAAGGTTTAAATATAAAACCATTTGGATTCAATATATAATCTAAATAACATATACTCTAATTTAATTATGCATGGATTCTATCTTGAAATTTAGATAATCATATCAAAAGAAACAATCCAAATAAGATCAATGACACATCACCATCGCTTGTTAGATTTCAAATTTGTGAAACAACATAAACTGTATTTGAACAATAGATAAAACTTGTATATCGATGATAAGCATAGTCAGATCTAATCATAAAAATACTGAAAGCATGATGAGGAAACATGCTAAGTTAGTGGACCCAATCCAACCAACAACATTTCCTCTCTATTAAATTATATCACAGAGAGGAAGCTTAAAACATCGAGTAATGAAACCTAGGCATCAACATTGATTATTGAAAACTCCACCAACTTTACATAATAATTAATGCAACAAATATTAATCCTAGTGGTGACCACATGGGATCATCGTAAAGCCTTGAAATAGTGACAAAACCTCCCCTTCGATAACTCAAATCCCTATTTTTTGCCATGAATTTATATAGAAACTATCATGGACAAGTTGGAACCAATTCCCCCCAAAATGGTATGCCAAATCATGATTAATTTATAGAGGATTTGATTTTATACATTCTTAGCTTAAGATATAATAATATGGGGTCTATTTGGCATGAAATATAACGATAATAGCTTACACTGGTGCATTTATGAAAGGCACAACTAAAAAAATTTCCTTGAGAGAACTAATGATATCTCCCAAGATACACACTTTCTGGAGGAAACTCTCACAAATAACCTAATTAGGATGTCTTTAACAAAACCCAGGTTTTATTTTTTCCAGATTTTGTTCCATTTACCAAAAAAATGTTCTTGAAGTTGATGATTTAATTATACTTGACACAAGATGTCCTAACTATTGACCATTTCCTGGAGGCTTCTAGAATTAGCTTGGGTTTTAAGTAAACAACATGGAACCATGTCATCAATTCTAGGAGGAAATCCATGTCCCAAAATTTTCCATAGCACCGTGTAGATATGCCAACCTTGGATATTGGTTACTGGACTTGCATATAAGTTATAGGAATTGATTGGGAAAAACTATTGTTAATAAAATCGAGTGTTATCTCTCTAATCTGTTAAAAATAAAACAAAATGAAAATATTGGACTACTTAACATTCTTAGGATCATTATGACACATTCGTGAGAAAACCAGGTAAGAAAGGTAGTGAATGGATTACAACATGTGAAAAAATGACTAAGAAGAAGTGCTTTAAGTGGTGAAGAAAATGGAAAATCAACAACCCAACAGTTTCTCCTATAGGTTGGTGCCTGTGTATTCTTAAAACTATGGGGATTGCACCTCTAATTATTTCATTTTGACAAATTTATGAAGTTAAGGGAATTGGCGTCTCTGATAGGTTGTTTCCTATAAAGAATTACTATATAAAGGTTTTTGTGGTTTTTCTCCCAAAGGGGTTCCAAGTATATCTTGTGTTTTATGAACTACCCATGAGATTATGGTTCTCGAGTAGGGAAAAATTTAGGGGATAATATTTGTAGGTAGTCTTTCCATATTTTTTCCCAATAAAATATTTTGCAAATTTGATTTTTTCTAAAAATGATTCAACCAAATTTTATATTATAAAAGTATTTTACCTTAAAAGTAAAAAAAAATTTCTAGAGACTATCTAAAATTGTTAGAAATTTGAGTATTTTTACAAAAATATCACCAAACATTTTATATTTTGCATGTTAGGAACTAATAATATTTTCCAAAGAGATTCTAAACTTTAAGATAAATTTCCATTCTAAAATTTTTTCTTGTTCTTGAATGTTTAGAAAAGTAACAACTTTCTTATACTGATTCACTCTCCCTAGGTATAAGTGTGAACCCAACAATCCCATGAGAGGGGGTAGCTATAGAGGATAAATCTTTTAGTTTATATTTTTATTATACCCATTTTTGGAAATTAAGGGAAAAAGAGAGTTACATGAGCCTCTTGGGTAAGTCCATGTGGAATTATGAAAGCATGAATATCTAACCATAACCCTTTTAGTTGTTTGGATATGATTTCATACATTTTTAAATTTCATTGGGATGTTCTTGCTTCTTGGAGAGAAGAAGCATTTTATGGAAAATATGCATTGGGTACCTATACGATAATACTTGTTATGTTCCAACTAAGAAATTCCTAAGTGCATAATTGTATGGGTCTTGGTTATGAAATTTCCAATACGATGAGAATCTCTAGAGACTTTATCATTAATATCTCTTCATTAGTAGCACTATAGCCTTTAGGGAAAATGGAATAATTTGAGTGAATACATTTTTGGAAATTAAGGGAAAAAGAGAGTTACGTGAGCCTCTTGGGTAAGTCCATGTGGAATTATGAAAGCATGAATATCTAACCATAACCCTTTTAGTTGTTTGGATGTGATTTCATACATTTTTTAATTTCATTGGGATGTTCTTGCTTCTTGGAGAGAAGAAGCATTTTATGGAAAATATTCATTGGGTACCTATACGATAATACTTGTTATGTTCCAACTAAGAAATTCCTAAGTGCATAATTGTATGGGTCTTGGTTATGAAATTTCCAATAGGATGAGAATCTCTAGAGACTCTATCATTAATATCTCTTCATTAGTAGCACTATAGCCTTTAGGTAAAATGGAATAATTTGAGTGAATACATTGCAGAGACTCTGGATTCATTTCTTGGGTTATGAAATTTGAAGGAGAAAGAGAGCTTGGATTTCATATTTCCTTGGGTCACTTTGAGTGTCTTTGGTAGTTGTGACTACTATGTAAATTATTTCAACAAAGAAATATTGATAACTGACTACATCTGATAGATAAAGTTGGCATAGGAACCCATTATTTAGGTATCATAAACTCAACTTGGGGGTGCCTTGTTTTAGAGAGTGAATGTGAAACATTTCCTATGGTTGGGTGGAACATCTAACATATCTAGCCAATTAGTGAAATATTCTCAAGGATAAATGCTTTCTATGTTCATTGTATTCATATTTCCTCGATGTTATTTAGTGGTTATCATTATTTCAATGCTAAGTATTCTTACAAGAAATTGCATTGCATATATGTTAGGGTCCAACCCTAACCCCCTTATTTATGTCATGGGATCACGTCATAGTCAAGAGTCAATAGAGCCCATATTAATAATTGTAAGTGGTTAACCCGCAATTAATGACGGGACCACAGTTAGTTGCAAATGGGTGGTAGTATTAGATAAAGGGTAAATGGGCGGTAGTATTAGATAGACAACATTAATAAAACCCACGGTATTGGCCTGTGGTATTGCATGTATGAGTCATATATAAAGGATAGAGACTCCCTGCGAGGAGTATCGTGTCTTGTTTTGAAATCGAAGTGCTCTGCTCTATTGGAGG
>APFE030165341.1:0-42360 GCA_000404065.3 Pinus taeda
TATATATATAGCAGACGCTTCGCTTCTTAGATTTTTGGAAAATGACGCTTCCATGTTCCTGCTTCCAAAAAACGTCCACGTTTCGTCCCCGCTTCGTGCAGCATTAGAAGAAACTCCACGAAATGCTTATCAAACTTTTGGATTACTCCCAAAACATAGTCTAGATCACCTCCTTAGGCTGGCACTCAAAGTCAACTGAAGGTAGGGTGAGATTCACAGTTGAAAATCTCGTGTGCTCAACAACACATTCAGACTTGGTTCTCAACTCAACTGTGCTAGTCAAAGGTGAATGTCAAATGATCAAAAGATGAGCACATGATGAGTGTTCCTCCTATTTTAGTCGTTGAGCCTCCAATTTCCCCATGTGGGTCATGTTATAACTCAAACTAGTAGGGGACCTAAGGGGAATCCCTAAAGGGCAAATGATAGGCCAAGGGCGACAAATGGAGACTTAGCCCACTATCACCTTAGCTAAGGCTCCCTTCTCTTTACGGACTTTCACTGATGGGAGGAGACCCGATATATTACGGAGTCACTGATGAAGGTTAAGTCAATGAAATGATGGGGAGTGATCGTAATAATCCCTCTCTTGGAAGAGTTAGAAAGGTAAGGCTTGCTTGCTTTCTAAGTAAAGTACAATGTCTTCTAGGAAAGGATCAAAGGATTTAAGGGTTACGTTAATGGAATATAACTTATGAAGGAACTTCACAATCCCTAAAATCCTTATTGTAATTGGTATCTCGGATGGTTCTTCAAGAATTGTCTTTTCAAAGGAACGGGACCACACAGGACCAAGTTGACCAGGTTTAGAATAGGAGGAATGAGTATGGCAACCAATGATGTTCTTACCCTAGATAAGGTGAGGAAAGGATCAAAGAAAGCATTTTCACTTCAAGGTGTTGATTTGATCCTATGAGGCACTACCTTTGGGAATGCTAAGGCAAAGTTTGATCCCAGAGCTAGGGCTTCGCTTTTCTCCGAGCTCTGCCATCAAAATGGCTTCAAAATTGGAGGAGACCTTAAGGAAACACCAATGCAGGAGACCCTAAGAGATCAAACTTTTTAGAGGCCTAGTTTGTTGGAAAATTGATGCCCTAGGTGCCCCAACTTGGCTAAACTTGGAGAAAAGTGAAAAGGATGCGATTTTAGGTGACCACCTGTTGGTAGATCAGTGCCTTAGTCTTGGGAGAATGGAGTCTATGATGAATATGAGTGTGGATCTTTGATTTTCAGTCAAGGAGGCCTCAAGACCACTTCGCTAGCCTTCTAGGTCAAGGAGAAGCAATCTTGCAACTTTTATACTTCGATGTGCAAAGGAGATGGATTATCAACATCAATTCGCTGATAGAATTACCCCTAGGAGATTTCATTCACATTACATGGCCCATAAATTGAGAGATGCTATAATAGAGACAAAATTCCACGATTTTAAGCAGTGAATGCATGTAGCGATTAGCCCTAGAAATAGCGAAAATACCAATCCAATGTATATGCAAAGTAAAACAAGAATAACATTAAAAGCATGACCTTACATGTAACATAGTATATCCAACCATCCACAATTGACAAAAGAGAAGCTCCAAGATAAGATAGACCAATATCCACACATCAAAATTCATCCATAAAGCTCCAATTCATCCTCTAGAAAAAGTGCAAAATTCTCAAGAGAGAAAAGAGATCCAATCCAAAAGTGATGACGAGAAAATGAATTCATCTCACTAGTAATTTCTACATAAATTAGGAGCTCGAATTAGCCTCCTTGGCATACATAAGCCCCAAAAATAAAATAAAGTTTTAATAATTCAACTTTTGGTGACAAGCCCATCAAACTAGTTCATAAAATGAAAGAGTAAGCCTCTTAAGAGGTCAAATAATAATCTATGCATGTCATAGGGCCCTCTAAGAGGCCTAATGAAGTCCATGGGTGCCACAATGAAGAGTAGAACCCTCAAAAGTAGTGGACTAGGCGTTGGCCGCTTGTACTAATCTGTGGTGCTCCAAATGACATGTCGGGGCACACAAGTGTCCTCATGGGTCTCCAAACATATTGAAGATGGTTGTAGATCGCCTGCAAAGGCTAGGATGATGGTGTAGGTGAGCTTACCAACAAGTCATTAGAGAAATTGAGTAAATGAGCTTATCAATTATGGACAACAGTTGGGGACTTCATAATGGCCGACCCTTCCATAATGGGCTTTCGAGATGTGCCAGTGTCTCCTAAACTCCAAATGGGGTTAGCCAAGAATCCTAAAGGGGGTTACTACTTCTAAAGGGGATAATATAGTCAAGGTACATTCCTCAAAAGGTGGTGGCATGTGACATATGGGTGAATGAAATAAGGGATGAAAAGGGGCAGCCCTAAGTCACATGTTGGGGTACAAGGGTAGCTAATAAGAGGGAAGCCCACACTTGGGTTTATGATGTATAGAAAGGAGCAATCGTGGTATATGAGGTGCCCCGACCTTGATTTTTCCACCTTTCTTTATATGTCTTTTTCCCTTTTATGATTTTTCTTTGATTAATTGCTCAGGACTCAAGGCGTAAGAGCATGATGCATAAGATATAGCAGTGAATAACGCCTTTTAAGGTAGGGCATTTCATTGCCCACCAGGGGTTGGGACAATCATGGGTTCCTTTATGATAAAGGAGGTTCATAAAAGCTATAGGAACCAGAGTGATGGCCATGATGATGGGGTAGAGCTCATGTATTGGCTTTTGCCCACGTGCTAAATGTGTTTGTCTCAGCTATCTTTTGCATTTGTGGTACATTTTCCTGTTGAATGCGGCCAAATATGCTTTTATCTTTCTTTTTAGCTGCATCAACCTCCAGGGCATCATTCCAGGTCCAACCCAAGGTGAGGGCAAGGGGAAGGGACGAACTAATCCTTGTGAAAATTTCTAAACATAAATTCTATTACTACAACAACTAATTTATTTCACCTACTTATTATTCCCAATAAGTTATTTATGAAATCCCTCTAGTAAATATTGAAATAAATTCTACTACAAATATCACACCATTATACAGAAACAAATATATGCACAAGAATCAATCACATCAACGCAGTTATTTTTGGACAATTGTCCTCGGAAAAACCCAATGCAGGAAAACTGGTGAAGTAGAGGAGGGTTTTATAAATCTTCAACAACAATCGCTTTTACAGAAAAATTTACATAAACACTGGGAGAAAACAACTAAGACTTTTCTCCGAGACTTTCTAACACCCTGGAGAGCTCGCTTTCTCTATTGCATCAGCCCTGCCTCATTTGGCGTAGCTCTGCACAGCTTTGGTCCCTCTCTACATCATCCTTGCGTCTCTCTGATCTGCGTCTCCCTCTGCACTGTCTCTCAGACTCTAGAGTCCCTATGTCACTTCTTCTGAGCTCCCTGACTGTTGATAATCCCACCTCTTTCTCCACCCTGCAACTCTCCCTCTGAAATCAATCTCTTTCTCTTTGAGAATCGATTTTCCATGAGATATTTTGGATCTGCTAGGGTGTCTCCAACTAACTCTCAAGCCTCCTCTTATAATTTTCTTGTTGAGTCTTCAATGACCGAGATTAAGTCCCTAATCAACGGCTAATATTAGATTTGGCTTGATCCTCGTCATTTAAAACCTTCTCACCCAGTTTTATATTAATAACCATTAATATTTTAATTTTTCTAAGTTTAGACTTAGGAACTCCATTAAAAATATTAATTATTTTAATATCTCTCCAACCGGATGGAATTTCCCAAAACGATTTCTAGGTTTTGGAGATCTTATGTGCCTTAGCCTCACCAACAATTTTCATGGCTAGAGCACATCCCATGCTACCACAAATCACCAGTCCCTCTTAGAGAGGAATGTGCTCTAGTAATGCTCCATCGCTGAAGCATCACACTGATCCTTCAGCACTGGTACCTGTGCTGATGTTGGGCCTGATGCCTCACATCATTTACATTGTTGCTTTCTGTACTGCTGCCCATGACATTGCCACTGCCACTGCTACATCTGTACTGCAGCTCCCTCTCCATATGTTGCCCATGTTGCCCATAGCACTACTAACTATTGTACTGCAACATCTGACACTTATCCATTTCTGCTACTAAATTGGATTCTTTATCATCCCCATCTTCTCCCTGAAATAAATGAACTTTGTTCTTCCTAGGGCCTTGGTGAGGATGTCTGCCAACTGTTCTCTTGTAGGAGTATAGCTCAACTGTACCGCTCCTCGTTGGACACAGTCTCTGACAAAGTGACACCTGATATCAATGTGCTTCGATCGATCATAAAATACTGGATTCTCAGAGACTTTGATGCAATCATGATTATCACACATGATCCTGGTCGCATCCATCCTTCTACTGAATAGGTTCACAAGCAATTTTCTAAGCCATATGGCTTCGCACGAAGATGTGCTAGCGGCCATATATTCTGCTTCAGTTGAGCTCGGAGCTACAGATTTATCTTTCCTACTGCACTGGAAGTCATCCCCAATCCAATGTTGAAACAATACCCAGTGGTACTTTTCCAATCTACTGAACTTCCAACCCAATCTGCATCAATGAACCCACTCAGCCTGTTGTCATTACCTCTAGCGTACAATAGTCCATGCTCGACTATTCCTTGTATATACCTGAGAACATGTTTGGCTGCTTCCCAATGTGCCCTCTTAGGTTCCAACATGAACTAATTGAGGGTGTTGACAACATAACAAATGTCCGGCCTGGTATTGACCAGATACATCATGGATCCTATGAGCTGCCTGTACAATGTGGGATCAACATCTTTATCTTCTAATGCATCAATTTTCTTCTAGTTGGTAATCATTGGAGTAGCCATAGGCCTACAGTCCTGCATCCAAAATCTTTTCAAGATTTCTATAGCATATTTCCCTTGTCCAAGGAAGATCTCACCCTTTTGTTGCCAAACTTCCAACCCCAGGAAATAATGCATCTGTCCCAAATCCTTCATGTCGAACATTGTGCCTAGATTCTTCTTGCAGTGCTTGATGAGCTTGGATGATCCTGTCATGAAGAGATAATCCACATATAATACTAGCACTAGAGGCTCATTCTCTACAACTAAATAGTAGAGATTGGGATCTGCATCCCTTGGCGAACCCCATCTTCTGCAAATAGCCATCAATTCGTCCATACCATGCTCTACGTGTCTGTTTAAGCCAATACAAGGCTTTCTTTAATCTGCATACATGAGATCTTTTCATGTGTCTCAAAGCCTTATGGTTGTTCAATGTATACTTCCTCTTCTATTACCCCATTCAAAAATGTCGTCTTGACATCCATCTGATGGATCTCCTACCCCATCTATGCTGTAAGAGATATCACAATTCTAATAGATGTATATCTGGCTACTGGGGTGAAGGTCTCTTCATAGCCTATTCCTTCCTTTTGAGCATACCCCTTTGCCACAAACCTGGCTTTGTATTTCTCCACACTGTCGTCTGCAGCATTTAATCTTGTAGATCCATCTCGAGCCTACCACTGATCTGTCCTAAGGCCTAAGCACCACTTCCCAGACATCATTCACCATTATAGAGTTGTATTCCTCCACCATCGCATCCACCCATACTTGATGTTGAACGACCTCTTGAAAACTGGGGAGTTCCCGAACTTGAGCTATTAAGGCCTGGTATTTGTTTGGCTACCTTCGCTCCCTTTTACTGATTCCTGGGTGCACCAATGATTCTTCTGCATCTCGTAGAATCTATCGAAGTTCCCAGTTCGTTCTTCCTCTGGTAGTAGGCACATTTGCTAGCTCTTCCTCTTCCTGTGATTCCTCCTATTTTGAAGGAGAATTTCTGGTACTAGCTTCCGTTGGTTGAAGTGGTTTGACCAACGACTCATCTTTTGAGTGCTCCTTAGAAGGCATTTCTCGAGATTTTTTGAAAGCTCTATCCTCCATGAACTTTACATCTCGTCAAACTACTACCTTCTTGCTCCCTGGAAGATAGACTCTATATGCCTTAGCATTCTCACTATATCCCACAAGATATCCTTTCTCTACAGTTTGATCTAGCTTCTTCCTCTTCTCCTTGGGTATACGGCAATATGCTAAACTCCCAAATATCTTGAAATGACTAACTTCAGGGGTCTTCTCAGTGAAGACCTTCTCTGGAGTACTCTTGCCCAATACCCTACGAGGAGCTCTATTCTGGACATAGCCAGTCGTGTTGCATGCTTCTACCCATAAGAATTTTGGCATATCCTGATCATACATCATTTCCCTAGCTGCTTCCACAATAGTCTTGTTCTTCCTTTCTGATACTCCATTCTACTCCGGATTGTAGGGAATTGTCCACAATCTTTTGATGCCCTCCCTAGCGCAAAAATCGGTGAATTCCTTGTCAACATACTCTCCACCATTGTCTGAGCACAACACCTTTATCTTCTTTCTTGTCAGATTCCCCACTAGAGCCTTGAACTCTTTGAATCGACCGAAAACCTCATCTTTGGTTTTTAGAAAGTAGATCCAAGTCTTCCTTGAATGGTCATCGATGAAGGTGTCGAAGTATTCGGCACCACTAAGAGCTTATGTGGACATCGGTCTGCAAATGTCTGAGTATATCAATCCTAGTACACTCTTGACCCTATTGTTACTTCTTGGAACCGCTGCTTTGGCATACTTGCCCAAAGCACACCCTCTGCATACATCACCTCGTTCAGTACTAAGATCTGAAACTCCTGTTATAGTTTTTCTGAGAATTCTCAGAGCCCCATGGTGCAAATGTCCCATCCTTCTATGCCATAGATCATTCAAATCCTTGTCTCCATTACCACCTATCAGTATCATTGGTGATTCTAGCTGCAGCCTGTACAACATGTTACTTCTGATTCTGATCTGGACCTTCTTTTTCCAACTTGGGTGTTTGACGTATACTTTCTCCTTAATGAAGGAAACAGAAGGAAACATCATAGCCCTTGTTTTGAAGTTGAGATACGGAAAGTAAGTTCATCCCCAGTCCTGGCACATGCAGCACTCTGGTAGCTCGAAACCGCTCTCCTGTTTTTGTTTGAAAGACTATAGTACCTTTCCCTACTAGAGTACACTTTGCCTTATTCCCCATGGTGATCTGAAAATTCATTATTTCTTCCTGATGATCTGAAAAACATTCTCGGATTCCTGTCATATGCTAGGAAGCTCCACTATCTATATACCAAACCTCTGCCAGGCAGAGCTTGCTACACAAGCAACTTCTTCCTCCAATCTGGAAGCCAACATAGAATAATCATTATTTCTGTCTCTTGTGCATTCTTCTGAAAATCTACACAAGTCTCCTTGAGTGGATGCTTTTGCATCATGCTCTTGACCTATAATTGATTTTCCCTTCCTATCACCGAATCTTTGCTCTGATACCATGTGAAAATTTCTAAACAGAAATTCTATTACTGCAGCAACTGATTTATTTCACCTACTTATTATTCCCAATAAGCTATTTATGAAATCCCTTCAGTAAATATTGAACTAAATTCTACAACAAATATCACACCATTATACAAAAACAAATATATGCACAAGAATCAATCACATCAACACTGTTATTTTTGGATAATTGTCCCCGGAAAAACCCAATGCAGGAAAACTGGTGCAGCAGAGGAGGGTATTATTAATCTTCAGCAACAATCGTTTTTACAGAAAAATTTACATAGACACTAGGAGAAAACAACTAAGACTTTTCTCTGAGACTTTCTGACAACCTGTAGAGCATCCTTTCTCTACTGCATCAACCCTGCCTCATTCTGCATGGCTCTGCACAGCTCTGGTCCCTCTTTGCATCATCCCTGCGTCTCTCTAATCTGCGTCTCCCTCTGTACTGTCTCTTAGAGTCCCTGCGTCACTTCTTTTGAGCTCCCTAACTGCTGCTAATCCCCCCTCTTCCTTCACCCTGCAACTCCCCCTCTGAAATCAATCTCCTTTTCTTTAAGAACCAATTTTCCTTGAGATACTGAGTATCTCCTAGTGTGTATCCAACTGACCCTCAAGCCTCCTCTCATACTTTTCTTGTTGAGTCTTCAACGTTCGAGATTAAGTCACTAATCAACGGCTTTGATTATGTTTGGCTTGATCTTCGTCATTTAGAACCTTCTAACCCAGTTTTATATTAATACCCATTAATATTTTAATTTTCCTAAGTTTAGACTTAGGAACTCCATTAAAATATTAATTATTTTCATATCTCTCCAACCGGATGGAATTTCCCAAAACGATTTTTGGGTTTTGAAAATCTTATGTGCCTTAGCCTCTCCACCAATTTTCATGGCAAGAACACATCCAATGCTACCAACAATCAACAATCCTGTGTGGACCTTGTGGAGGAATGTGGACCCATGCGAGAGAAATGATGAATGCGGTAATAATGAGTGAAAGGGGGTAATATAAGCGGGTAAGGGAGCGGAACCACAACTCCAAAATCGAGGTTTCCCGTGAAATACCATCCCTAAAGCCAAATGGTCAGTAAAAGAGATCACACGGGACTAGAATCCGAGGTTAACATCCAAAATGGGTCTAGGGGACAAAAGCACAGACCTAGCCCATTCTTTTCGCCGAATCCCCCCATTAATCCATGCCCAGATGTGTCCATGATAAGCAAACTACAACACCCAATTACCAAATGACAAGGCATACCTTCAGATTCGGGAAGCCCACCTTCAAACATACAATCATGGCAGATGGGCGAGGGACCACATGGTTGGCTCAAATGGCGGAGAAATGGCACAATGAACTAGCTGGTGGTTGTAAGGGGTTACTGGCTGCCGACTGAGGACCATCTTGGAAAAAAAATCTCCTCTCTGCTCTCCAAAATAGCCTCAAGCTCCAAAACTATAAGCCCATCATCATTCAGTGAGGGCGACTCCATGGTGGTTGTCACATGTTTTCCTACTATCTTCTTGAGGCAAAAAACGTGGAAGACGTTATGCACCTTGCTCCTAGGCGGAAGCTCTATCTCCTATGCCACCTCGCCAACCCTCCTAATCACCTAGTATGGGCCATAAAACCGTGGTTGTAGCTTCTCAGCCCCCTTTTATTTCAGCGTGGACTATTTGTAAGGCTAAAGGCGCAAGAAGAATAGATCCCCTACCTCAAAGTATCTCTCAACTCTGTGCTTGCCTGCATACTCTCCTGTTAGTTCTGGGTTGTCTGGAAGTTATCTTTGAGAGCCTTAAGAATGCTCTGGCTCTCCTATATCCAATCTTTGGCTCTTGGGGCCCGACTTTCTCCAAAAACAATGTCAACAAAAAATAAAACATTATATCCATAAAAAGCGCGGAAAGGTGACATACCAATAGACATGTGATAGGTGTTGATTTTTCTAAGACTATCCGTTAGAAAATTAATCTGTATTCTGCTAGTTTATTTCTTCTACTTGTAAATTCTGAATAAGTTATTTAAACATTTAAATATTGAAATAAACACAATATAGCCACAACATCTACAGATCGACAGCTGAAAGAAAACAAACACACAAGTGACACTGTTATTTTTGAACAACTGTCCCTAGAAAAACCCAATGCAGGAAAATCGATGCAGCGATTCTGAGGGTATATTATTATGCAGTATTTCCTTGAGTACAACTAGGTGCCTAACTAGCTCACCCGACAAAGAAAAAATACACGACAGCAATACCTCTCTATTCGGAAACAGGTATTCAGAAAACCTGTCCTGCGAAACCCTCTCCAGCGACTCTGAAGCTCTGTGCTGGCCCTTCTGACCTATGTATCAGCCCCCTCCTGCTCTGCGTTAGCCTCAAACCTCCCTCTGTCAGCCCTCTGAGGTACTGTGCAGCCACTGGACCCTCTGCGTTACTCCTGCAGCCTTCTGCGTGGATGACACAGTCCCTCTGGCCTCTGGGATGTCTTTGTTGGACTCTGCGTGGCCTGCTCTGGCTGTTGCCTTTCACTCACTGCTTTTGCGTTGGTCTCTTGGCACTGTCTCTGCCTCTCTACCCAGTACTCATTGCCTCTCACGGCTGATCACTGATTCACTTTTGCTTAGCAACCCCACTCTAGGAAAATGAAACACTGATCACTCTGGTGTATTCTCCAACAGACCCTCAAGCCTCCTCTTATACTTTTCCTATTGGTCCTTCAATGACCGAGATTAAATCTCTAATCAACGACTAAGATTAGATTTGACTTGATCCATGACTTTTGGAACCTTCTAACCCAGTTTTATATTAATACTCATTAATATTTTAATTTTTCCTAAGTTTAGACTTGGGAACTCCATTAAAAATATCAATTATTTTAATATCTCCCAAACCAGTTAGAATCTGCTTAAACCATTTCTGGGTCTTGGAGACCTCATGTGCTTTAGCCTCTCCACCAATTTTCATGGCTAGATCACATCCGATGCTACCCCAAATCAACACTCCCTCTTAGTGAGGATTGTGCTCTAGTAATACTTCTCACTGAGCATTACTCTGATTATCTGACACCGGTATCTGTGCTCATGCTAGGGTTCCAAAAGTCATGGATCAAGCCAAATCTAATCTTAGTCGTTGACTAGAGATTTAATCTCGGTCGTTGAAGGACCAACAAGATAAGTATAAGAGGAGGCTTGAGGGTCAATTGGAGAACACACCAGAGTGATCAGTGTTTCATTTTCCTAGAGTGGATTTGCTAAGCAAAAGTGAATCAGTGATCAGCAATGAGAGGCAATGAGTACTAGGTAGAGAGGTAGAGAGTGCCAAGAGGCCAGCGCAAAAGCAATGAGCGAAAGGCAGCAGCGAGAGAAGGCCACGCAAAGCCCAATAGAGACAACCCAGAGGCCAGAGGGACTGCGTCATCCACGAAGAAGGCTGCAAGAGTAATGCAAAGGGTCCCAGTGGCTGCACAGTGCCTCAGAGGGCTAACGAAGAAGTCAAAAGGGCCAACACAGAGCTTCAGAGTTGCTGGAGAGGATTTCACGGGACAAGTTTTCTGAATACCTATTTCCGAATAGAGAGGTATTGCTGCCGTGTATTTTTTCTCTGTCGGGTGAGCTTGTTATGCACCTAGTTGTACTCAAGGAAATACAGCGTAATACTATACCCTCATAATAGCTACACCGGTTTTCCCGCATTGGGTTTTTCCTGGGACATTTGTCCAAAAATAACAGTGTCACTCGTGTGTTTGTTTTCTTTCAACTGTCGATCTATAGATGTTGTGGCTATATTGTGCTTATTTCGGTATTTAAATGTTTAAATAACTTGTTCAGAATTTACAAGTAGAAGAAATAAAGCAGCAGAATATAGATTAATTTTCTAACGGATAGACTTAGAAAAATCAACACCTATCACATGTCTATTGGTATGTCACCTTTTCGCGCTTTTTATGGATATGATGTTTTATTTTTTGCTGACATTGTTTTTGGTGAAAGTCGGGCCCCAAGAGCCAAAGTTTGGATATAAGAGAGCCAGAGCATTCTTAAGGCTGTCAAAGATAACTACCAGACAACCCAGAACCAACAGAAGAGTATGCAAGCAGGCACAGAGTTGAGAGATATTTTGAGGTAGGGGATCTAGTCTTCTTGCGCCTTCAGCCTTACAGATAGTCCACGCTAAAATAAAGGGGGTCTTAGAAGCTACAACCACGGTTTTATGGCCCATACCAGGTGACCAGGACGGTTGGCGAGATGGCATACGAGATAGAGTTTCCGCCTAGGAGCAAGGTGCATAATGTCTCCCACGTTTCGTGCCTCAAGAAGATAGTAGGACAACATGTGACAACCACCATGGAGTCACCCCCGCTGGATGATGATGGGCTTCTAGTTTTGGAGCTTGAGGGTATTTTGGAGAGCAGAGAGAGGAGATTTTTTTTTTCCAAGATGGTCCTCAGTCGACAGCCAGTAACCCCTTGCAACCACCAACTAGCTCATTGTGCCATTTCTCCACCACTTGAGCCAGCCATGTGGTCCCTCACCCATCTGCCATGATTGTATGTTTGAAGGTGGGCTTCCCGAATCTGAAGGTATGCCTTGCCATTTGGTAATTGAGTATTGTAGTGTGCTTATCATGGACACATCTCGGCGAAAAGAATGGGCTAGGTCTGTGCTTTTGTCCCCTAGACCCATTTTGGATGTTAACTTTGGATTCTAGTCCCGTGTGATCTCTTTTACTAACCATTTGGCTTTAGGGATGGTATTTCACGGGAAACCCCGATTTTGGTGTTGTGGTTCCACTCCCTTATCCACTTATATTACCCCCTTTCACTCATTATTACCCCATTCATCATTTCTCTCACATGGGTCCACATTCCTCCACTAGGTCCACACAAGACTTTTGATTGCTGGCAGCAACGGATGTGCTCTAGCCACGAAAATTGGTGGAGAGGCTAAGGCACATAAGATCTCCAAAACCCAGAAATCATTTTGGGAAATTCCATCCGATTGGAGAGATATTAAAAAAATTTAAATTTTTAATGGAGTCCTAAGTCTAAATTTAGGAAAATTAAAATATTAATGGGTATTAATATAAAACTGGGTTAAAAGGTTCTAAATGACGAGGATCAAGTCAAACCTAATCTTAGCCATTGATTAGGGACTTAATCTCGACTGTTGAAGACTCAACAAGAAAAGTATGAGAGGAGGCTTGAGGGTCACTTGGAGACACACCAATAAATACCAGTATCTCAAGGAAAATTGAATCTCAAAGAAAAGGAGATCAATTTCAGAGGGAGAGTTGCAGGGTGGAGAAAGAGGGGGGATTAGCTGCAGTCAGGGAGCTCAGAAGAAGTGATGCAAGGACTCTGAGAGACAGTGCAGAGGGAGACGCAGATTCGAGTGACGCAGGGATGACGCAGAGAGGGATAGATTTGCGCAGAGCCACGCAAAATGAGGCAGGGCTAACGCAGTAGAGAAAGGAAGCTCTACAGGTTGTTAGAAAGTCTTGGAGAAAAGTCTCAGTTGTTTTCTCCCAGTGTCTATTTAAATTTTTCTGTAAAAGTGATTGTTGATGAAGATTAATAAAACCCTTCTCTGCTGCACCGGTTTTCCCGCATTGGGTTTTTCTAGGGACAATTATCCAAAAATAACAGTGTTTATGTGATTGATTCTTGTGCATATATTTGTTTCTGTATAATGGTGTGATATCTGTTGTAGAATTTAGTTCACTATTCACTGAAGGGATTTCATAAATAACTTATTGGACATAATAAGTAGGTGAAATAAATCAGTTGCTGTAGTAATAGAATTTCTATATAGAAATTTTCACATCGTATCAGAGCAAAGATTCGGCGACAGGAAGGGAAAATCAATTATAGGTCAAGAGCAAGATGCAAAAGCATCCACTCAAGGAGACTTGTGCAGATTTTCAGAAGAATGCACAAGAGATAGAAATAACGATTATTCTATGTTGGGTTCCAGATTGGAAGAAGAAGTTGCTTGCGTAGCAAGCTCTGTGTCCTCGGAGGTTTGGTATATAGATAGTGGAGCTTCCTGGCATATGACAGGAGTCCGAGAACGTTTTTTAGATTATCAGGGAGAAAGAATCAATTTTCAGATCACCATGGGGAATAAGGCAAAATGTACTCCAGTAGGGAAAGGTACTATAGTCTTTCAAACAGAAACAGGAGAGCGGTTCCGAGCTACCAGAGTGTTGCATGTGCCAGGACTGGGGATGAACTTACTTTCCGTATCTCAACTTCAAAACAAGGGCTATGACATTTTCTTCATTAAGGAGAAAGTCACCCGAGTTGGAAAAAGAAGGTCCAGATCAAAATCAAAAGTAGCATGTTGTACAGGCTGCAGCTTGAATCAACAATGACACTGATAGGTAATAATGGAGACAAGGATTTGAATGATCTATGGCACAGAAGGATGGGACATTTGCACCATGGGGCTTTAAGAATTCTTAGAAAAACTGTAACAAGAGTTCCAGATCTTAGTACTGAACGAGATGATGTATGCAGAGGGTCTGCTTTGGGCAAGTATGCCAAAGCAGCGGTTCCATGAAGTAACAATAGGGTCAAGAGTGCACTAGGATTGATACACTCAGACATCTGTGGACCGATGTTCACAGAAGTTCTTAGTGGTGTCGAATACTTCGTCACCTTCTTCGATGCCGTGTACTAGGAAATTCTCTGTTGGGTAGGCCAGTTTCGGCACCTAGATTGTATTTCAATATTGCTTAATAAGAAAACCCTAAGATAGCTGCATCAGTTTTCCCACATTGGGTTTTTCCGGGGACATTAGTCCAAAAATAATGGTGTCATATGGCGTGATTGTTTCTGTTTTCTTTAGTTGCTGATCTGTAATATGTTGAGCATGCACTAGTGTTTATTTTCAGTGTTTACATTGTAAATAACTTGTTAAGTAAAATAACAAGTAGGTAGGAATAAATCAGATAAAGTGCATGGAGGGTTTCTAACTAAGTAGACTTAAAAACTTCAACATGGTAACAGAGCATGATTGCAGATCATAGGAGGACTAAAGGACATCAGACGAGCGGAGCAATAGTAGCAAAAAACAGTTGTCACGAGGTGACAAAAGCTGTTTCTAGCAGCGCAGCAGCCAAGGACAGTGACGTAGAGCTAGCCAGGGCTCACACGGGGCGATGCAGAGGCAGCCGGGAGTTGCGCAGAGCCTCATAGAGGCCAGCATTGCTGACGCAGAGAGCCAGAGGGCTAACGCAGGGCTTCCGAGCGTTGATGCAAACCCATTAAGGGTGACGCAGGGCTAGCGTGATGCATAGGGGCTGACACAGTCCACAGATAGGCAATTGTTGGGGTTTAGAAGGAGCTCGTGAGGTATTGTAGTCAAAACAGTACCTGACAGAGCAGGGCCAAAGGAGTTGCTCCCGAGGGTTTCTAGCAGAGGAACCCGGATCAGTGGTGCGGTTGCACAAGACGATCAAAGTAGGGGGCATCTCGACAAGTGGCAGAAGGAATTCCAGGAGGGAAATCAGGGCTCAGAGGAAGTCCAGAAAAGAATTTCAAGACGGGAAGTAGAGACTCAGAGGAGTTGAACAGAGAACTTCCAGGAGGGAAGTAAAGGAGCGTCATGGCACTACACGGAGTAAGAGACCAAGATAGACTAGATGGAGCATCGAACTTCGCAGTTTGGAAGGCCAGAATCTTATCTGTAATTGACAGGAATCGTGTCAAGAACTTTGCCTTGAAGTTAATAACTGTCCACGTCAACCCCAGTGATAATGACACATACGAGGAGGCGATGGTGAGGGCCAAGACAATTAATTCTGTGTAGAGAAGAATGCTGCTTGAGAATCAGATGAGGTCGTATCAGATGAAGAAGGGACAATCTATTGACACTTTCCTCGGAGGTCTGAATGAGATCCAAGACCAGTTGACTGCTATAGAGGTGACATCAGATCAGGAGCTAATGGTGAGGACAACCTTGAATGTTGTCTCTGAAGACTGGGAAGTACTGTCCATAGTATACTGGGCAAAGGGACACTTCCACCTTCGGACGAGATGTGGGCAGCTCTTCGCTAGGAAGAGATTAGATGGTAGTCGAAGACAGGTAGCACCAGCAAGGGGATCAAAGTCAAGCAGGAGGAGGAAGACATGGCCCTAGCATCTGAGGGAAAGCAGGAGAAGCGGAAGAAGAAAGATCTCTCCAAGATCAAGTGCTTCCACTGTGGGGAGCTGGGTCATTATGCGACCCAGTGTCCAAGGAAGAAGAGTAAGGGAGAGTCTTCCGAGACTAAGGCAGTGCCAGCACAAGCAGAGAAGGAAGTTTTGACAGACGATGACTGTGTCGTGAGTGCGCACGCACCACTTGAGCGGAAGTGGGGAGAGATCGAGCTGTAGTCAGGCGGACGACAGGCAATGAGGGGAAGGATGCTTGAGGTAGCCAGCCTCTTGGATTAGACCTTGCTACGAGAGCCCCGAAGAGGAGGAGCAGGACTGGCCGAGTCGAGTGGAGACGGATGCGGATGGAGCGGTAGAGAGAGCAACAGTGCAGGAGTCCCGAGATAGCGCGAGGCTAGCAGGCTATAACAATGCGAGAGGCACAGGAGTGTTGCACCAATGCAAGATGGCACAGAGAGGTATGCAATGGTGCGAGATGCAGGGAATTGTTGCAGGAACGCAAAGGTCATAAAGGGAGCACTTGTCAGCGACAGAGGGAGCTTCAGCATCAGTGGGTGTCTCTAGCCCAACAGGGAGGTCAAATTGGGAGATCAGTTACTTCTCAGTAACTGAGTTGCAATGCAACAGTGGGTAGCACAATGCAACAAGATGAGAGGAGGTGCAGTGCGGATGCATTGCTAGGAGAAAGGACCAGCAACAGCACGAATGCAACGCTGGGAGAAAGGACCAGCAGCAGCACGGATGCAGAGGGCACTGTCATACAAATGCAGCAGTGGTAGAACCATGGACAGCAGTATAGGATGCAGTAGTGCAAAGAATGTTGGGCAGGAAGGCCTAGCATCAGCACAAGTACCGATGCCGAATAATCAGAGTAATACTCAGTAAGGAGTATTGCTAGAGCACAGTCCTCACTAAGAGGGAGTGTTGATTTGGAGTAGCATCATATGCGCTCTAGCCACAAAATTTGGTGGAGACGTTGGGGCACATGAGATGTCCAATACCCAGAAAGGGTTTGGGCAAATTCTAAACAGATCAGGAGATTAAAATAATTAATATTTTTAATGAAGTCCCTAAGTCTAAACTTAGGGAAAATAAAATATTAATGTGTATTAATATGAATCTGTATTAGAATGGTCCAAAAAACATGGATCAAGCCAGATCTAATCTTAGCCGTTGATTAGGGACTTAATCTCGGTCGTTGATATGTCAATAGGAAAAGTATAAGAGGAGGCTTGAGGGTCACTTGGAGAATACACCAGAGTGATCAGTCATTCTATTCTCTAGAGCGAGATTTGCTAAGAGAGACAGAATCAGTGATCGGAAAGCCGCTGAGGGGCATTGAGTACAGAGAGACAGAGAGGCAGGGATAGTGCCAAGAGAGCAGCAGAGCAGCCCTAGAGAGTAACGCAAGAGCAACCAGTGCTCACGCAGGGCCACGCAGAGGCAGCTAAGTGTTGCGCAGATCACCAGAGAGGCCAGCGTAGCTGATGCAAAGGGTCAGAGAGCTGACACAGGGCCTCCTAGGGCTGGCGTAGGGCCAATGCTGGGCTAGGAGAGGCTGACACAATCCAGATTGGGCAGACACTTGGGTTTCTGGGGCAGATTGGTGCTAAGTAGCTGCCGAAAGGATTATCCGGGGTTTTAGCAGGTAGATTTGTCAGAAACTGAGAGGTATTACTGCGAAGGAAATTCTCTATTGGGTAGGCCAATTTCGGCACCCAGATTGTACTCTGATATTGCTTAATAAGAAAACCCTCAGATAGTTGCACCTGTTTTCCCACATTAGGTTTTTCCGGGGACATTAGTCCAAAAATAATGGTGTCATATGGCGTGATTGTTTTTGTTTTCTTTAATTGTTGATTTGTAATATGTTGAGCATACACTAGTGTTTATTTTCAGTATTTACATTGTAAATAACTTGTTAAGTAAAATAACAAGTAGGTAGGAATAAATCAGATAAAGTGCATGGTAGGGTTTCTAACTAAGTAAACTTAGAAACTTCAACATCTGGTGCACTGCATGGTACATACCATCTAGGCATATACGAAATTGTGGATAGCCTCACTATCCACGAGTAATGAAACATGTTGCCCCTGCACCATGCCCCTAATCCTCAAAGTGAGATACTTTGACACTCCCCAAAGTGAAGGAATGACTCCTCCTACTGGCAAGAAAGGTGCTGCCCTTAGTGGTGGTGGTGGTGGGCCCCTGCCTCCTCCTCCCACCATAGTTTTACCATCATCTCCAACATCTACCTCCTGCTCCATATCATCCTCCCGTTGACTGTCAAAAAACACCATTATGAAGTGGGCCTTGCCCTTGGTACATTGATGCCCCGATGCCCTGAGTCCTGGCAAGTGAAGCACAACTTCCTCCGACGAAGGTCCCTCCTAGCCTCATCATCCAACTTTCCATGCCCCTAGGTGTCTCTTTGAAGTAAGGCCCTAGTCTCTCTCCCCCTCTATTGAAACACGTGTCTAAGGGGTACCTGCGTCCTAGTCCTGGGTAGAGCATCGTACAAGTCTCGGGCTCTAATAACATCCTTCAATGTGGTGGGCCTATTGGACCCCACCAAGCCCCTCTATGGCTCTGCTATCCCCTCCAAAAACATAAAGACCCTCCTGGCCTCTGATAAATCTGGCACCATCACTGACAATCTCAGAACCTCAAGGATATAGGCCTCAGCACTTCCAGTCTGCTTGAGCTGTCTCATCTCTCCAAAGTGCTCCTCCAGAACTCTCCTCTCAAAATGCTCCAGTACCCTCCAGGTGAAATCCTCATAGGTCATAACTCTTGCATGTCCCATAATGGTCAACCCACGGAACCACAAATCATGGGCTTCCCCCTCTAATTGCAGCGTGTCAATTTTGATTGGCTCTGCCTCTATCTGGTTGAGCTGATAGTAGACATCAATCTTCTCAACCCATGCCCTGGCTGAGCTCTTAGGAAGGGCCATCAAAAGTTGGGAGAAATAACCTCCCCATCGTGCATTGTAGATCAGTGCCATGTGTGTACCCTCCTCCACTCTGTCCCCTGCTCTTATTGTTGCATTGTTGCTTAATAATACACGAATAAGCCTCTCATTAAAGGTGATGGTCTCTCTAAAATCAGATGCTTCGCTGATAGGAAGTGACCCCCACAAATGCTCTGCGCTGGTCCCTAAGAAACTACACTGTTGGTTGTAGGGAATGGCTGATTTGTACCTCCTCCAATGCTCAGAAAATTCCAGGAAATTAACCCCGGTCTCCCCACAAATAACCTAGTAAAACCCAGGAAGGATTTGACCAAATGCGGACCTCCGAAATTTTCCCCAATTTCTACGCTCCTCTCCAACTGCTAGGCAAATCAACTATCTAGGAAATGTCACTATTTGTGGGCTCCAAAATGGCTTCTAAGACTCGCGAAATTCCCTCCAAGGATCCCTCTCAAGCATCAGCTTGCACCAGCCGCCAAAATGGCTTCCTCCTAGCTCCCATGTGTGGCATGAAATTAGCTCTACGCAGGCCTACACAATCCCTGTTGATGGCACTCTATGCCCAGCGAATCCCCATAAGTTCATGCTCTCTACCACCCCAATCCTTTAGCAGATTGTGGTTCCAATCAACCCCGAAAATCTTAATGAATCTCCAGCTCCAAAGACAAAACCTCTGAGTGCAGCATATTTCCCTTCCTGCGCCCAAACTGTTGAAGAAACTCCACAAAATGTTTATCATACTCTTGCATGTTAAAAATATGCAACTATGGTCAAATTCCTCTTTCGACTACTCATTTGATGGAGATGATGATGGCATCAGATTCCTCTTTTTGAGAGGACCAAAATCGATCTAAAGATCACCTCATTTGGAAAAGCGGAAGTGGGGCCCCTCAACCCACTTTGCCTATCCAAAAATTAGCAAAATTGGTCAAAATTGATATTTCACTAGCAACCTTGCTAAGTGGGAATATCACATTGGAAAACAAGGGGCCAACCCCTCGTCCACTATATTAGGAGTCCATTTCTACATCATGGAACCCCTTGCACTTCATTAGAAGGCCCAATGACTCACTTTATTGATCATTTGGCCCTCTTGAGAGGCTTATTCGTGTATTATTAAGCTATTTGGTGGGCTTGTCACCAAAAGTATTGTTATTATGCACATTTTTTTTAGGGACTCAATTAGGCTAATTTAGCTAAATCGAATTCATTAGAGAGTGTATAAATAGAAGTGACATGATTCATTTTAATCATCATCACTTGGATTGGGTTATCTCCTCTTGTGATAATTTTGTTATCCTTCTTGGAGGACGAGTTTGGATGACCGGATAAATTTTGATGTTTGGATCTCTTTCATTTTGTCTTGGAACTTCTCTATTGACATATATTGATGATGGGATATAGTCTTTCTTACATGTAAGTGCTCTTTTAATGCTATTCTTGTTATTACTTTTGTCACATGCATGTTGCTAGGATTTTCGCTATAATGAGCATAAATTTACTGCTTTTCTTATGCGAAATTATGGGAATTTAATCTTTTATAGTGTTGCGTCATGTCATGGGCCATGTATGAATGAGTGAATGTTCCTAGAGATAATTTGTGTCAAAATTTATCTTGATAAGTCATCAAATAGTGAAAATCGAAGTGTAAAGTCCTTGAAGCTGCTTCTCTTATGCCTTAATGCCATGCGAAGTTGTTTTCAAGGCCTCCTTGACAAAGTGAATCTATTCCAAATTACAAATTCTCCTTGACTCCATCTCCCCCAAAGGCCAAGGCATTAATCCCCCATTGGTGATCATTTTCAACGCTTATTCTTTTCACCTACCTCTTTTTCTAGGCCTAGCCTACATAGGTCACCTAGGGCATCAATTATCTCACAATCTAGCCATCCAAACACTTTGAGTTTTGGTCCACAATTGCATTGATGTTTGCTCCATAGGCCCTCCAAATTTGAAGCAAATCCGACAGCGGGATCTTGAGATATAGCAAGCCCTAGCTCAAGGACTGATTCTTGCATTTGGTTTCCCTTGGCTAGTGACCTCATTAGGATCATTGCATCAAAATTATTGAAAATTTCCCCTTTGATCCCCTTCTCCTCCTCAATTAGGTCAAGCACACTTGATTTATCAACTCCACCCCCTTGACCTAATTTTGGGTCCACTTGGTCCCGTGTGGCCCCACAACTTAGTGAAGCTAATTTCCCAAAGACCACTTGGAAACCAAGTTTTCACAAGGACTTCTAGGACTAGGTGTCTCCTTTACAAGTCTTATCCGCAAACCCTAGCCCTTGAAATCCCCTTTGCCCTTCCTAGAGAGCCTTACACCTTGCTTCTCAAGCAAGAAAACCATACAATTGTGTCCCTCTTGTGAATAGGCCTTAGGAATCACTCCTTATCCTCATATTGACTCATTTATCTAGTGATTCCCTTTATACCGAGGCTCCTCCAATCGATGAAAGTCCATAAAGAGCAAGGAGAGTTAGCTGAGGTGACAGTGGGCTATCGCTCCATTGTTTCCCTTGACCTAGTAGTTGCCCTTTTAGGATACCCTCCTATGACCCCTACTAGTTTGAGTGGTAATAGATTCCTGATCCTGCCATCATTGCTAGAGCCTTAGCACCTAAGCCATGTCAAAAAGAAATCAAGAGAACAATACATGAGAAGGATTCGGTGACATATTAATAAAGGGGTAAACCAAGTCAACAATAATCCCCAAGTGATCCAATTCAAAGTAGCCCAAGTCAAATACCAACCAACCAAAGTCCAACTCACAACAATCCAAGCAAGGAACAACTACAGACACCCATAAGCCAACCAACTCAAATTTTGAAGAGAACAAGTATAAACGTGTCTAAGGATGGAAATGTAGATATCAACATTGATTTGGACACCTATCTTGTCAAGTCTCATGGGGATGTTCCTTTCCTTGAACTTATCAAGATTCAATCCTTAAAGGAAAAGGTTTGAAGAATCACCTATAAATTTGTAAATGATATAAAATGGAGGACTAAAATGGTGGGAATGATCCCTTCTACATCTCGTCTCGAATCAATCACTTATCATTAGACCATTGCATGTTAAACTCAAAGGCATCTACAAATGTTATGCCATTGATGTTGATACATCAACTAGGACTCAACACAAGGCAATATAGAGACACTTGTGCCATGGACAAAAGGGAACTCAATGTGTTTGGTTTAATCAAAGATTTGGTTGTGAGAAAAAATATGTATCTGAACATCGCCATCCTAAAGGGCATTGTAATTATAGACATTCCAAACTCTTAGGGTATGCTCATATCAAAAAATCCTCAATTGATTTAGAAGACCTTTATAAATGGATATGTAATTTGGTACAATACCCACCTATAATGGAAATTTTATGACTTTACATGGGGATAACTTAGAAGGGTAGATGATACCATGGTAAAGATCTTAGAGAAACCATAAACGAATTTTTGTGTGCTTTGGACAATGACTTGAGTGACTATGTGATTTTAGACTTAGAATGATCTTTACAAATAGGTTTTTCATATGCTACAATCCCCACCTATAATCAAACTTTTGGGACTCTATACAGGGAGAAGTTTAGGCAATATCATGGGGAAGGTCCCAAAGAACCCATAAACAAATTTGCGTGTGCTTTGGAC
Organism: Pinus taeda; assembly: GCA_000404065.3. Lineage (NCBI taxonomy): Eukaryota > Viridiplantae > Streptophyta > Pinopsida > Pinales > Pinaceae > Pinus > Pinus taeda. The sequence goes on from APFE030165341.1 coordinate 22,156, forward strand.
GATGACTTGAGTAACTATGTGGTTTTTCAATCTCATTAACCCCTCAAATCACTAAAGAAGCAATGGAGGATGAAGAAGGGATCAAAGCGATATGCCTTAAAGATGAAAATTTCCAAAATTTTACCCCTTTGTATAGGTTAATATATGATATTTCCAACCAAGTCAACATATCACAAGACAAACTTGATAACAATACGTTTTTCACTACATCCTAGAAATTAGAAGACTTTCTTATTACCATTATACTAAGCATTCATTGAAAAGACATATTTTTTCTTATTGTTTTATTTAAAAATGCTTCATTTGACTTTCACACAACTAAATCTTACTTTTGTGTGGTTCCTTAATTAAATAACCCTAACAAAAATAGAAATGTGATCTCCTTAAAACATATAACAAATATTCAATAGCCATGGGAAATGTCTTTCAAAAAGTAAGACAATATTATGCCCTCTGTGGAAAAGTTCTCGATAAAATCGCGATAACATTGAGAACTCATAATGTTTTCAACTCGCTGATTTTATCGGCGGAGTTTTTCATGATTTTTTCAAAAATGAAAAACTCAAGATCTAATTGTAATATTCGAAATAAAATCAAGAGTTTATCCAAAAACTCTTGAGTGAGGTGTCAAGTCGTGTATAAGTTATCAAAGGCTGATTTTTCCACTCATTTTGCACTCTAACCTTTGCAATTCGTGCCTACGGAGAGAGAAGGTGTTTGTCACTACCCAAGAAGAGGAGATTTACCCAATTGTGGGTGAGACAACTTTAGAAAACCCCTAACATGGAAGCCATCCCATTGGACCATATTGACACCACTGCTGCATGGAGTGTTCAAATTGAGAGGCCTATCATGAACTCAGTCCCCAATTGGTTAGAGGTGGATCCAGAGGCACTGGAGCCGGAGGAGCTAGCAGTTGCAAGGGAGGGAGAGGAGGAGGAGGAGGAGGAGGTCACACCATCTAGGATGGGCAAAAACAAAGGACAAAGGCGACCTATTTTTGCTTCTAGAGAATGATAGAGACCATTTGTAGCCCCAGGGTCAGGGCCTTCTTCCTTTAGATGAAAAGGCAAAGCCATTCCCTATTCCAGTAAAAGGGGTAGAGGAACTCAAGTGATCGATTAGTTTATGACATGTAGATGACTCATGATGATGAATCATGATATACATTTATTATATTTTTTGTTGATATTTTGAGTCTTGAAACTGAGTCAAGATTCAAAATTCAGGACTTGATTCATTACTGATATGTGATGTACCACCAGACTTCATATACATGTTATATATTATCTTTCTTTTCATATTTATGTGGCAATATATTTATCTGATGTTCTGGATACTTTAGATGCTATTCTTTTTTTTAATGACTATTTTTGTACTTCTTAATTTTTGTCGAGTTTTTGTCGATTTTTTCAAAAACCTTCCGACTTTAATAAATTTTTCAATTTCTGGACCCTTACCAATGTTGAAGAATGTAACTAGGTTCAGTCTTCATAATTGTATCTAAATCATAATGAAAGGTATTTATCAAAAGAAAGAAAAAGGAGTTTTTATTATTATTTTTATGACTTATTAAAGCATGGGTTTCATGCTTGGGTCATCATGTTTTAGGTCAAAGTCCCCATTGAGGACTTCTAGGTTTTATATTGATTCATTAGAATCATTGTCCATTTAATGAGACCCTTATTGGGCTTTTGAATCATGTAAAAAGAATTATTATTGAGTAAAATATGTAATTTGTCACCTCCATACCAAGTCAGCCCTTAGTTGATCAAGTTGGCCTACATAAGGGTATTTTGACCCACAGAAAGGGTATATATACAGTGCAGTTCGATTCATTTGGAGCATCCATCTAAGTTCGATACACAACAAAAAGCAGCAGAAAAAGAGAGAAGTTGCAGAAGAAGAAGGATAATAGCTGGAAGGTCGAATTTCTGGGTCATCTCACACATGTGAATTTATTGGGCTATTTGCTGGAAGGTCAAAGTGTTGCTACTAGGTCGAAGTTTCTGGGTCGAAGTTATGTTGCTTCTACTAGATCGAAGTTTCTGCTAGGCTGAAGATCTGCTGTTGCATTAAGGTCGAAGTTGTTTCTGGAGGGTTATCATCTGCAGAAGAAGTGAAAGAGCTGACTTGGTGATTGAAGTAAGTTTGTGTCTATGTCAAGGATTCTTGGATCATCTCGTGAAACTAATAAAGGAAGAGTTGTTGACTGAGTTTCCCCCTAGATAGGGGTTTTTCCCTAGCTGTCCGCCTACATCTGGTGTCTTTGATCTTCATGTTATGATTACTGATAATTGCTTGATGAACTAATTTAAAAGAATAACACAAGAAAGTTAATAAGAACATAAGAATATCACAAGTAATTATCAACATAAAGAAAATCTTTCTGCCTTTATGATTTTCTAATAGCCAATTTATTCTAGAGGTTGACTTTTTCCACTTTGATTATGCCAAAAATTAACAAATAGGTTATCTCCCAAGAACAATTTTGGGGTAAGAGAACAAGGAAAATAAATGCACAACTGGTGTATCTAAACAATCCATTAAATTTTAGGATTTAAGAAAATGTACAATCAGTAAGGATTTAATGAACAGTTTTCATTGTCCTTTGCAATAGTTTCTAAAGACAACAGAAGAAAACCTCTCCTTGACTTTATGACAAAATCATAATGCCAATAACAACATCCTCAGATTGTCGTAGAATACCTGCGGCCAAGAGATTGGAGAAAATTTTGCATATTTCCAATAAGCAGAGCAAAGAGCAATAGGCCCAGTACAATAATTCCCATTGCAAACAACACTTCCCCCACAAAAAGACTTGGGACTTGATTGCCAGCCAGAGTGCTGATTTGCTGTTTAACAAAATGTGTCAAATAAAAATAATCAATGGCCTGCAATTTTATGAAAGCATGATAAATAGTACAAAAAAATCAAATATTCAGTCCTTAGGCAAACAAAGAAAGGAGATATCTGAAATATTCATTAGCCTTGAAAATGTATCCTCTGTTTGGTTTGGGATCAAAGAGTATTTTGATTTAGTTGCTTCAAATCTAAATGTAATATGACTGACCACAAACCTTTTACTCATTGGATGACATTCTAGAGAAACTTAATTGAGATGCTATTTTTAGTATTTATGTAAAGCATATTATTGAAATTTGATGAAATAGCTGCACAAGATGTCATTTATATTATTTGAAATGCAATAAGATATTTTCAATTTCATCTTGCAATAAAAGACATTTTAAATCATGTAGATCATATTTTATTGCAATAGTTACCAAATTAGAATTACCACCAAAATGGCAAAATCTGAAGCAAAATTTTTTATCTTATATTTACCAAGCCTGAATATATCTAGACAAGTGTTAGATATTCCAAAGGAATGATGAATCTCGTGTGTCAAACATGAAACCTAACAAAAAATTTGACTCATTTGATTCACTTGATTCACTTCTTCCTAAAAGGCCAACTCAATACCTGGTTGATTGAATGTTAACAAATCCTTATCCAATGCTCAAATAGATCAGCCATAAATATCGTTTAGCAACCAAGCATGACTTAACCTTAAGGATAGGGAGGTCATCATTTGTGCACATGTATGCCAACAGTCCATGTACATCTCATCTCTTCAGCAACGAAATTTTTTCTTCGAGTCGCTAAAGATGAATGCCCACAACAAATTCACATTTCAATAGACATTCTTCTCTCAATCTCCGAAGTGGCAAATCAACCCAGCACCTAATATGTTGTTATTTATTGGAAATTGTGTACCATCTATGAAAACAAGGGAAGATTCCCTTCTAGCAGGAAGAATTGACAACACATACTCCATATGTAATTATCTCCAAGCCCATGTAATTTTTCCTAAGTTTAATCTAGCAAAAATATCTTAATTAAGTCAATTAGTGTTTATTTAATTATTTCACACGTCTAACTTAGGAAAAGTGAATAATTAATCGATATCAATTGGGATAAAGTCAATTTTCCTCTAGAATCTTGTAGAAAGTTTCTAAGACAATCTTTGCCATCGATTAGATCAAGTGCACTTAATCATGGCCATTCATTTGTGGATGAGATATTATGAAGGAGATCAATGGGCAACTTTGGACATTAATATACAGATATTCAAGAGGATGATTGTAATGTCCCCATTTTCAGTTTCCTTTATGATGTGGCTAGGATGGATTTCCGAGGTTGGTGATAGCTTGGTCACAGGAGCTAGATTTCGTTATTAATGGGTCTAGAGGGTTTTGGAGCTAAGTTGCATTGAAATAGATACGGGAACAAATATAGATACGAGGTTTGAAACGAATATGGAAAAAATTCAAAAATTTTGAATACGATACAGAAAGGAAACGAAATATTGCATTTCATATTGCCATTCATTTTTTTTAATCTAGATTCTATATCTAAAAATCAATGTTACCAAACTCGGAATTGGCAATAAATTGGCGAGGAAAAAGAGCGAAGAGTTTTAATCGAATCGGCAAAAAATCGGTGAATTCATTAAATAAAAATATACAAATGAAAATTGGTGGAAAGGCTAAGGCACATAAGATCTCCAAGACCCATAAATGGTTTGGGGAAATTCCACCCGGTTGGAGAGATATTAAAATAATTATTATTTTTAATGGGGTTCCTAAGCCTAAACTTAGGAAATTTAAAATATTAATGGGTATTAATATCAAACTGGGTGAGAATGTTCTAAATGACATGGATCAAGCCAAATCTAATCTTAGTCGTTGATTAGAGACTTAATCTCGGTCGTTGAAGAATCAATAGGAAAAGTATAAGAGGAGGCTTGAGGGTCAGTTGGAGATACACCAAGTTGATCAATCAATTCGATTTTCTAGAGTGGGGCTTGATGAGAAAATTTGAGCTAGTGGTCTGTTGCAGCGAGGAGCAATGAGTACATAGTAGAGAGGTGGGGATAGTGCCAAAGGGTCAGCGCATTGACCGAAAAGGCTGATGCAGATGCTTCAGGAGCTGAGTTGAAGCTAGCAAGGCTGATGCAGGGCCAAGAGGAAGCATCGAAAGGATTTTCGTGGGGCACACTAGAGCTAAGAAGCTAAATATCTGTCTCCAAGAAGAGGTATTACTACCGTGTAACAATCTCTATTGGGTGAGCCATTTTTGACACCCTAGTTGTACTCAAGAATCTGCATAATAATAAAACCCTCAGAACCGCTGCACAGATTTTCCCGCATTGGATTCTTTTCGGGGACAATTGTCCAAAAATAACGGTGTTCCTAGTGTGTTTGTCTCAATATTTCAATTGTTGATATGTATATGAGTTAAGGGTGCATTTGTGTTTATTTCAGTATTTATATTTATAAAGAACTTGTTAATGGAATGAACAAGTAGGAGAAATTAAACCAGATAATGCAGTAAGGATTTCTAATGTGTCAGACTTAGAAATTTCAGCGAGATCGGAAATTTGCAGCAGTAGCAGCTGTCCCGAGATAGAGTTTCTCCTAAGCAGAAGGCAACAGAGAAGAAGTGACACATAGGGTCCGCATCATCATTTCGAGCCAAAGAGAGGTCCAACGCAGAGACAGAGAGAGGCAGAAGAGGCTCACGAAGAGCCACGTCATCCTATGCAGCCAGGTTGGATTGACGCAGTTGGCCAAAGGAGCGATTCAGCCTTTTCCGGGATTGCGCAAAGGTGGAAGGCTCAATTTCTTCAGCTGCCGAGGCCTAGGGAGCTGTGGGCAGATTGTGGTTGGAAAGCTGGTGGAGTGTTGCTTTTGTTGAAGCAGAACAGTACCTAATGGGACAGAACCAAAGTTGAGGGAGTCACTACCTTGGCGGATTTCTAGCCAAGAAATCCAAATCCGAGTTGCAGTTGCAAGAAGGATTCAAGAGGAGCGGTTTGACATTTGGCGGCAAGATTTCTAGCAGGAAAATCAAGACTTAGAGGAAGATTTCTAGGAGGGAAGTCGAAACTCAGAGGGACTCCAGAAGTGGAGCGGAAATGGCAATGAACGAACTGAGGGATCAGGGCAGGTTGGACGAGACTTCCAACTTTGTCATCTAGAAGGCCAAGATCCTGGCAGTCCTAAATCGACATCGCATCAAGGGATTTTCCTTGAGAACAGTGGTTATCCCAGTCGACCCAGCTGATAATGAGAAGTATGAGGATGCAACAGCGAGGGAAAAGTGCATAATCCTTGACGGGGTCAAGGATCATGTCGTACCACATATGTTGAAAAGAACACAGCAAAGGAGATGTGGGATACTTTGACGACCTTGTATCAAGGCACTTCCATGCAGCGGAAGATGCTATTGAGAATCAATTGCAATCGTATTAGATGTAGAAGGCGGAGAAGATAGATCTATTTCTCCTCAGATTGCAGGAGATTCATGACCAACTTACTTCCATAGGGTCTACACCGGCTCCAGAGTTCATGGTGAGGACCACCCTGAATGTAGTGTCCGAGGAGTGGGAGACATTTTTCCAAGGCCTTTTTGGGTAGAGATATTCTTCCAGGATGGGAAGAGATGTGGGTAGCTCTTCGCCAAGAAGAGATCAGACGGTTGACCAAGGCAGGGAGTAGTGGCAAAGGAGGTCGAATCAAAAAAGAAGAGGAGGATGTGGCTCCAGCATCTACGGGACAACAGGGGAAGAGGAAGAAGAAGGATATCTCCAAGTTCAAGTGCTTCGATTGTGGGGAGCTGGGACACTATGCATCCCAGTGTCCCAGGAAGAAGAACAAGGGAGAGGCTTCCGACTCCAAGGTAGCTCCAGCTAAGGCGGAGAAAAAAGTTGAGACTGATGACGATTGTGCCATGAGTGCTCATGCACCTCTAGAGAAGAGGTGGGGAGACATCGAGTTGTAGTCAGGAGGACTACATACCATGGGCAGGATCCTTGAGGTGCCCAAACTCTTGGATCATATCCGGCTACGGAAGCCCTTAACGACAGTAGCAGGATGACACAGGTCAGGTGGAGCAAAGTGTAGTGGAGTAGCAAGGCAGTGCCCAGGTGAAGGAATCTGAGGCAACGCAGTGGAGGTTGCAGCAGTGCGAGAGGCACAGAGGTGTATGCAACAGCGCAATGGCAGCAGAGGGAGCACAGGCAGATTCAATTTCATGAGGCTTCCAGACTAACCGGGATGTCAGTATTTGGGTAGATAAGTTAAATACTTCTCAGTAACTGAGTTGCAATGCAAAAGTTAGAAGTGGCAGTGCTAAGGGCAGCATGGGCAACATACTGAGAGGGAGCTGCAGTACAGATGTAGAGTGGCAGTGGTAGTGTCATGGGCAGCAGTACAGGAAGCAGTAGTGCAAATGATGTGAGGCAGCAGGCCAAGCATCAGCACAAGTACCGGTGCGGAGGGATCAGTGTCATGTTCAGTGCTGAAGCATTACTAGAGCACATTCCTCGCTATGAGGAAGTGTTGATTTGTGGTAGCATCAGATGTGCTCTAGCCATGAAAATTGGTGAAGAGGCTAAGGCACATAAGATCTCCATGACTCAGAAATGGTTTGGGGAAATTCCACCCAATTGGAGAGATATTAAAATAATTAATATTTTTAATGGGGTTCCTAAGTCTAAACTTGTTGAAATTTGGTACAGGAGGACAGGTGGTTCCCTTAGGCTTTGATCTTTGGCCTAGGGAAAAGTGTCCAAAAGATTTTAATTTTTCTCCTAAAGTACCTTTATAATTTTTATAAAGTTAAAATCTAATTTCAAAGTGACTTTAAGTGATAAAGTTACTAAGTCTAATTTTAAAGTGACTTTTATAAAGTCAATGAAAAATTAGAAAGGAAAAGTGACTTTGGAAATAAATGACTAAGTGGGTCTTTATTAAAGTGGGTGAATTAAAAAATAGAAAGTGAGATTTAAATGTGCATTTAATCTCAGCCATTGATATAAATCTATTTCAGCCATTGGATTTAGAGATCACCCAAAAGTCACTTTGGATCACCCAAAAGTCACTTGGAGTTATATTAAAGGAGGAAAAGGAGGAAAAGATCATTCATTCTTTCATGAGCAGATTGGGAGAAGGAGAGCAAGAGAGCAAGGGAGATATCTGGACAAGAAGGAGAAAGAGGCAGCAGTTTGGCACACATACCAGGCAGCTCTTCAGCAAAGTCAGAACAACAGAAAGACAAGCAGAACAACAGCAAGAACAAGCAGAAAAAAACTGATTTTTTTGCTGAAAACTGAGAAGTTTCCAGGTGGTCCGTTGGGCTAAAAACGGATAAGTTTGCTTGCTGAAAAAAATTATTTTGCTGTAATTTTTTGCTGAAATTTTCTTGCTGTAAAAAGACATTTTTCAGAAATAAAGAAGAGCTCTCAAACTGGTTTTCCCCAAGAGTTGTAGGGGGTTTTTCCAGGGTCACGTTGACCAAAAATATCAGTGTTTTAATGGCTGTTTATTACTGCTGATTTTTATTTCTGCAATTTCCAGCACTCTGTAAATTTTCCAGAATTTTTGTTTTCAGCAAATTTATTTTTTCCAGCTTGTTGAATGTATGGTTATGGGAAATGGCATTTAACTACATGGGAGAAATAAGGAGAAACTGAAAACCGGGGTGGGAAAACAGAAATTTTAACATCAACAAGAGGAGTAAATAGAGATCATAGTAAACAATGAACAAAAGACAATAAGCAAGACCCAAAGGACACCAAGATTAGGCTCCCAGGGAAAAATCACAAGGTAAAACCCAAAAATTCTTTCCTTATGAGAGAGATTCAATCCATCAATAGTACATCAAAATGTTCCAACGAATCCAAAATAGTCAACAATGAAATACCCAATCAAAGTTTGCTCATAGAAGGAGGGAAGTTCCACTTCTATTAATGAGTAATGTTTGCGTAAGGAGGTCAAAAAATATGCCTGAAGTCATTGTGATAGGAGTTCAAAGTCCCATTGAAATAACCACAAAAGTTGCCAACGAGTTGTCCAAAACCCTAGATCAACTTCAGAATTATGTCACCTCAAAAGGAGCGAGTTTCTCTGCAATCTTTGGCCAGAAAAGAGTCAACAAAATAGAAGTATAGATAATCCCAACCAGACCCAAGTCATTGTAGTCAATGAGCCTTTGAACGAGATCCAAACCGCAGTCAAAAGAACCCTCTTTATCCTCTTCGCACTTGTGGATATCTTTGTAATTGTAGACTGAATTGTTGTGATGGATGATGATTGAAATGAATGCCAATGAACTTGTAGGTGTCATGTGAGGGCTAGTTAGTCCTTATGGGGTCAACATGATGATCTTAAAGGAGCTGACTTGAAGGGCTTAATTGAGCTCACTTGAAAGTGACCAAAAATTGATTTCTTGTTCGAGTATGCAATGAGAAATGTCAACCATAGATACACTATATTTCAACATAATCGACCTTTAGGGTCTTACTAATGTAATGAAATTAATGGTAATGTTAAATCTATCACTTTTACTTAAATTTTTAACATTAACATTAATTATTTTAGAATGTTTGAGAGTAGTTCCAACCTCATTATATTTTGTATGAAGAAAGTAGAATTTTAGGTCCCACTCAAAATCCAACAAACTTAACAGTTTTTAGGATATCATGATTGGGGAGATTGCAATGTTTCCATTGGAGTTTGTCATGTATGAGGGTATGGAACCGACATTTAATCAAAAGCACCAAACTCTCTATGTACTTCAATTTTGGTGGCATTGATTGTTGAACACCTTTGTCACGATCCTAGTAAAAATGTACCCATCACTCCAGCAAAATCTCGATTTGACATGTTAAGATTCTTTTATCACATTTTAATGCTTAGAGGATGATAGCGACAATGAGGATCCCAATAAAGGCAATTATTTTGATGATATGCAGGTATTTGTTGTAGCATGATTTTCTTTTTTGGATTCTAGAGGCCATCTAGAACCCGTTTGTTGATGTATTTTTGGTTTAGAGATGGATTTCACTTTGTGCTATTTTGGTTATATGCACCCTTACTAGCTATATATATGAGAGTTTGCATAGTTGTTTATAACGGTCTGGATTCGCATGAATATGTATTTTTTTTCAAAATTTGTATATTTATGAATTTTATGGTCGATTGGTTTTTTGGTTTGATTTTTTTAGGTTTTGGTCTAGTTCACATTTATGGGCTTTGCTGGTTCAGTGAATGATTCGGTTCGGATAACATTGATGTTAAATCACTTAAGGTAATTGCCCTTACGTCAAATCAGGAAGTCTATACAGCTTGAAATTACAGACAATAAAGAACATAGATGGTAGAAATTCAAATTTGCGATTTACACAACTATTTAATAACTAAGAACTTCATTAAAAAGTAGTTGTATAGGTACATACCATAGGTTTATTGCTCTCTAAAACCCTAGCTGGGGAAACCAAAAAAAAAACTTTAGCTCAACCAAGGAGCTCTAACATCCATTAAGCACTCAAACAAATCCTCCAAGGCAAGACATCTTTTCCTCCTCTTCTTCACCAAATATACTGCCAGGGTTTAATCTCAAAACTCTAATTTCAATACTCCAAGGGATGAAACCCTAATTATAGACTTCAAGATGTTGTGAGATGATCAATAAACCATAGCAACTCCATGAGAGAGAGAAAGCAAATATAAATGAAGATATAATAGAGAGAGAATGAGTAGTGTGCTCATCTTAGTCACATCTCTAACATAAGTTGTAGGAAACACACCCTCTCATACTAGTCAGCTTTTTGTATTGAAACGTTGAAACATGACTAAAGTGTGTTTGAAACATTTTTCAATCCATATCAAATGCATTTCATGTGTGGAAATGTGTTTTGTGCATATTGAAATAGGTATCCAAAAAAAGGATTGTCATGACTTTACCACAATTTGATTGTTGGGATCCACATTTTTTGTTTTAATGCTTCATTAAAGGTTAATTATGAATTGATGAGACATTTAGAAGCATCTAAGACTAGCAAATTTTCTTTAAAAGATGGTTTCACTCTCAATTTGCACCAAAAATATTGCCAATTAATGGTAATGTTAAACTCTTTAAAGTTGAGAGTGGTTTAAACCTCATCAGACTTCATATGGAGAAAGTAGAATTTCATATCTCATTGAAAATTCAATATACTTAATAGCTTTCAAGATTTTAGGATTGGTAGGATTGCAACATTTTCATTAGATTCCATCATGTATAAGGGTATGGGATTGACATTTATTTAAGAGCACCAAGACCTAATGTACCTTGATGTTGGTGATATTGATCTTTTGACTCTTGTTGTGGCCTTAGCAAAAGTGCACTCTTCGCTCAAGCCAAAGTCATTGATTAGGTATGTTAAACTTTTTCTACCATATTTTAAAGCTTGGATTAAGTAGTTTCATTAAAACTGCATGTTGTTGACTAATGTGCTTGAAGGATTGAGATAGATGCAAAGGGTGATGATACTGATTAGGATCCCAATATAAGAAATGGTGGAACATTGCTTGTCATTTATGTTTGTCATTTAAATGTTCTTGCTTGTTTATTTGTAATGCTTTCTTTTCAAGTTTCAGTATAATGTGCTATATATAAAATGAGACCACACACACACACACTTGCATATATGTGTGTGTGTGTGTGTATATAGTTCTATATATACACATGTATATGTGTGTGTGTGTGTGCATGTCTATATATATATATATTGAGTGGGTCTAATGGTTAAAAACATGTGTTTCATCCTAAGAGTTCACATATTCAAATCTAGATGGGTGGATAGAGTATGTGCACCTCCGTAAACTTTAGCACAATCAAATTGTTGCTTGGATGTAGGTCCCTTATGCCACAAACAAAGGCGTATCATACTCCACTAGGTCCACTCTCCTTGCATGAACATCATCACAGCCAAGTTTCCCCAAGCCAACTTCAAGCTTCCATATAGGAATTCAAGCTACCTCATGTTGTCTAGCGCTTGATGCCATCCTCAAAGATGTAATATGCTCCTTCTCTTAAGGACAACTTTCTCCAAGCGAGCAACATCATCATGTGGCCATCATGAAGGATGTGACTTAAGCTATTAAGTGAACTCCAAATCCATAAGGAAGAATCTCAGACAATCACCTATAACTAAGGTCGATCAATCACTAATTAAGCAATATCCAATGTGCAAATCCACCTTGAACCAACCAAGTGCTAAACATACACCATGCATCCCAAATCTCATTAAGCACCCCTAAACATGGTGTAAAGATTTTTGGAGTCACTTGAAAGTTGATAGGTTTCTGTGGTGAATTTTTTTCTTGAAATGGATTTAGGAGTCAATGGATTGCAACTTGTGCCTAAAGATTGTGAGTATTGTTATAGAAATCTCACTCATAATCAACTTTGGCAGGGGTTTGAAAAATGAAAATTAGGAAAATTCAACAAAAAAATGTCGACCAATAAAAGATTCATAAAGTAATATTTTTCAACTAAATGAAAACATGAACTTAAAGCATTAGATAGTTACATTGTGACATAAATATTAAAAGAAGGTATTCAATTATCATATATAGGTTGTCCAATCACATACATCATATATTAACCATCAGTAGTTGACAGGGTTGAGTTAAAATTCAAGAGTTTAAAATAAAATTAAAAATTAAACTATAATATGGATGCGTTAATGACCTTTTCCTCTTTTCTAGGGCCTATTGGTGGAGTCTTGGAATTGCATGTCCAATGGAGCTACAAATTGGTGGTTCCTACACTTGATTTTGTTGGTTGTGCATTGGTTGGTCGTGAGTTGGCCAATCTTGCTCTAGTTGGTCTTGCGCTCGATCATGCTCCCTCTCTAACTAGGGAAATGAATCCTCCATAATAGGTCTCTCACCCTCCTCAACATTGAGTTAGAAGTGGGATGAATCACATCCAAGTAAATGGTTTGTACATCAAGTGGGTTCTTCAACTACCCCACCCATAATTAAAGGATGTCGTAAACATACATCATATCATTGAGGTGTTGATACTCCATCTTATTATGCTTTTGTGAGTGTTTTTCAAAGAAACTCCAATTGTGTTGGCAATCCAAAGCACTAGAAAATTGACTTAGTACACTGATTACAACTTTTTGAAGATTTGATGTTTGTCCACCATAGTTATCCCACCACACATCTTAAAAAAAAGGAAAAGAGAGAACAAGGAAAATTAAATTTCCAAACAATATACTCTTATTAACAAAGTCTAAATGTGAACTTTAAAGCTGAACAATCAATCATACAATTTGAAAGTTGAAGTGAAATTGCTTATCTAGCCAGAAAAATGTTCTTACCCACATTTCTATATCATAGCCAAATAATCCTAGAGCTCTCTTGTAATTCTTTAACTCAAACTATATTGCTACATGCACCTATAGGTCTAGCACCATTTTCTACACACACTAAAGAACTTGGCCAATAATGTTAGTGGTGAAACTTGTAGTGAAATTCACTAGAGTAAAGCAGTGTGAACTTCTTGCTCTGTGAACTATAAAATGCTACATGTTGTTCCATATATCATCAATCAAATCCCATATAATGATGTGCTTGGCCTTTCCCTCGTCACCTTTTTAAACTAGAACAAGAAATTTGTATTAAGCAAAAATCTGCGACGGAAACATGCAGTTGAAGTACATCGACATAAATGGTACAAGGAAAAACTTTTCCATGACTCTAGAAAGAGGGGGGCAAAAAACCATCCTCATCCCGACAAAAGAAGAAAGGGGGGAGATCCAAAACTATACCTTCTATAAGACTTGAGCCTATTGCTTTTTGAGAACAAGAGTAGTTTCTTACAAATTGCTTGCACAAAATGGTACAAAAATAAAACATTTCTAATATTTAATCAAAATTGACACCCCATTAGAGTCACGTGAGGCTAAAGAATGGTGGGCACTATATTTTGGAGATTTCTTGCTTCATTCTTTCTATTTCTTGTTAATGAAGGGGACGATCTTTGATTGCTTTCTAAAACTTCCGAATATGAAGGAGAAGAACAAGAGAGATTGACCTCATTCTCTTCCTCCGAACTAGCCTCTTCTTCTTTTTTATTTGAAGGAGAGGCATTTCAATATCCTTAGAACTAGTCTCTTCCTCAATGTGACAACTAATGTTCTCTAAAGCCATTTGATCTTGATCTTCTTGAACTATGACTTTTGCATTTGAGGACTTCAAAGCTTCATATCTATTATTGGAGGTATGATGCTGATTTGATTCATAATTGTTGGAATTCGGCCTCTTAAATGAATGATTCTTTTGCTTACTTGAAATTGGTTTGAATGCTTCTTGCTCATTATTACTTTGAGAAGATGGAGGGATAGAAGGACACTGAGGTGCTATAACTTTTTGGACAATGTCTTGCAAAGTGCCCATACTCATGGAAAAAATTGCATTTAAAAGGAACTTGCTCATAATCTAGAGCCTGAACCTAGGACTAACCCTCCAAGTCACGTTGAATCTCCTAAGGGAGTCCTTTGCAAAATCCCTTTCAACACAAATTTTGACACGAGAAGTTTTGTGTTGAAATGGATTTTGCAAAAAAGAGAACAAGTAAATTAAATTTCCAAACAATACAATGTTATTAATAAAATTTAAAATGTGAACTTTAAAGCTAAACAATCAACCATACAGTTGAAGTGAAATTGCTTATCTAGCCATGCAAATGTTCTTACTCGCATTTCTATATCATAGCTAAGTAATACTAGAGCTATCTTGTAATTCTTTAACTCAAATCATATGGTTGCATGCGCCTAAAGGTCTAGTACCATTTTCTGCAAACAACTAAAGAACTTGGTGAATTATGTTATTGGTGAAACTTGTAATGAAATTCACTAGAGAAAAACAATGTGAACTTCTTGCTCTGTGAAGTGTGAAATTGCTACATGTTGTATCATATATGTTAAAATTGGCAACTAGGGCCAAACTCCACATGGGTCATCTTATTTATGATAGTTGATATTTTTCTTGGATTCCTCTTTTCGAGAGGTGTAGGATTGATCTAAAAATCATCCGATTCCGACATGTAAAAATGAAGTTATGAATTTATTTTGATCATGGACAAATTGTCAAGGTCGGCCAACAAACTTATGTAGACTCAGAAGCCCAACAATCACGTCTATTCATCCACAGCGTTTGCTATAAATACATGATGCCTTAGCCACATTTGGATACACTCATCTTCACACTTCTCTCTCTCTCTCTCTTCATTGATTGGGTACGGATTTTTGAGCTTCTCTCTCTCCACACGTTCGAAATTTCAGGAGAGTGAAATTTCAGGAGTGAGGAGACCAAATTTTTGGACAGTAAGACCAATCGTTGACCAGCATTCATTGACCTCCTTTCATTGCGTTTTTGTGAGGGCTATCCCTGTTTGGGCAGGCCGCATTTCTGGGCACAAATATCTAGGCTAAACATTGATTGTTGACCAACGTTGGCTGCAGCTAGGGCTGACCGCAGGTGGGTTGTTTGACTAGACTTTGGCTGGGCTGAATTTCACTGTTTTGAGGGTTGTTTTATCGTTGTTTAGGGGCCGAAGTTGACTGAAGTTGACCGACTTGCTGAGGGTCAAATTTGCCTTGTTGACCAACGTTGACTTTTGGTTAGGGCTCTTTTGCTGATGTTATAAATTATCAGATTTGTAAATTGTACTGTCTCTCTCTGCTGAACTATTGAAGACAAAGAAGATTTGATCAAGGGTTTACCCACATTGGGTTTTGTCCTTGGCTGGTGCCACATCTTGTGTCCTCTTGTCTTGGCTTGTCTTATACTGTTTATGTTTATGTTTGTGTTCTATCTGCATTTTACTATCATGTTGATGTGATTGCTAATCTGAATATTGATACTGGGCTAATAAAGAAATTGAAGTAGAATTGCTCTAAAGCATAGAAAATACCATTGTTGCTTAAAATTAACATGGTATCAAAGCTGAGGTGAAGACAAAACACAATCAAGAGTGAAAGAGCAATCACTAAAGATAGTTGGACAAGGACAAAAGGCTCAATGGGTTCCTCCTCCTACTTCCCTACTGAAGACAAGCTCCATGATAAATCTGACTATCATGGATGGAAGATGTCTCTTGATTTGACCTTGGAAGAAAAAGAAGTGATGGACTATGTGCAGGTTAAAATCCCTAAACATCCTTCAAATGCACCGACCGCAACGAAGACTAATGTTTTAAAACTCTGACACTGACTTGGCTGAGGGTCGACTCCGACTCCGACTCCGACTCGGTATCGACTCAGCCGACTCGATTTCAATGACTCGGTCGTTGTAAAAAATACATTAAATATATTTTTTTATTATAAAAAACATAATTTTAAAGATTTTCATTCATGTTTCCAAACACAACATTAGAATATAGATGGAAGACCACATATGATCGAAGAAGGCTCATGAATATATCGATTATGTCAAAATGGCACCCAATGCACTGTCCAATATATACATGATCATGAATCATGATATAGAGATCAAAACAAAAATACATAACCAAGGAGGCTAGAAATGGCCTCTACAACAAAAGTAAACTGTGACCAGTACTACTGGCTAGTAGCTACTGCCAGAGGAGCCAAGATCATGTGGATCAATGTCTTGATCATCATGAGAGTCAGAGCCACACTGTTAACCACCTAAGAGTTATTAAGCCCCTCAAGCTAGATGAAAAGGGCAGCCCTAGAGGTCTATCTAGTATCAAACAAGCTTATGCTTGGAGGTAAGTTATTAATGCAAGTTAACTTAGAATGCGATGCAAGGATGGAGAGTGATTTTTAGGCTAAGATTCTCTTAATGATTTAGTACTTTAAATTATGATCAAAATTTTAATTAAGAAAACAAGTACTCGACAATAATATTCGAGAGATAATCTTCACCATAAAACAAATGCTAATATGATATCAAGATATGCCCAACAACAGAAATGATTCATCAATATGCTCAAGATAGCAACACTATAAGCTAATAGCAACAAAGTGCCAACTAGAGATAACAACAAAATACAATTTGCCAATGTTTCAGTATGAGATGCTAAAGCCAAGTATCCAAAGAAGCAGCGAGATTTGTAAATGCTCTTAGTCTACTTCAATACAAACTTTTTGTGCCATGCTTCATGATCAAGGCCTTTCGAAGTTCCTATGGGTTCAAGCTGCAAATATCACCATGTATGTTCAAAACCGATGCCCTCATCAAGCATTGGATTCCAAGACTCCCGAAGAAATGTTCAATGGCAAGAAACCCGATGTCTATCATTTGAGAATTTTTGGAAGTCACATATATTTTCATGTGCCAAAAGAGAAAAGGAGCAAATTGGGTGCATCTAGGAAGAAAGGATCTTTGTGGGATATAGTGAAAATTATAAGGGATATAGAATTTATGTGGCTGGTCAAAAGGAAGTTGAGATAAGTCATGATGTCACCTTCAACAAAGATATGGCCCTCAGGAAGATCAACAACCTTCCTATCCTAAGGAAGGACGAAGACGCTGACACCGGAAATCAGGGTGAAAAAGAGGACGAAACAATGACTGGTGTTGATGAACCTATGGATCCTATAGATCCTCCCCCTCATGAGCCTTCTTCCTCCAAGAGGAGACTCTCATGGCTTAGGGAGATTCTTGAAGATGCTGAGAGACATATTGCACCAAGGGGGACTTTCTGTGAATGCAAGAAGCCCACAAAGATACCCTTCTCTGCGGTGGGCTCTAGTTTGGTCCTCTTCTCCTTGGGTATATAGGAGTATGTAATGCATCCAAAGATATGAAGATGACCAATATCAGGCTTCTTCCCAGAGAAAGCCTCCTCCGGAGTCATGTGTCCCAAGGCACGATGCGGACTCCTGTTCTGCAAGTAAACAGCTGTGTTGCAGGTCTCTGCCCACAAAAACAATGGCAACCCCTGATCATGTAACATGGCTTTGGCAGCCTCTATGATGGATCGGTTCTTCCTCTCCGCAACCCCGTTCTGCTGGGGGTTGTAAGGAACAGTGAACTCCCTCCTGATGCCTGCTTCCGCACAATAGTCAACAAACTCTCCAAGGGTGTACTCTCCTCCATTGTCTGACCTCAGGGACTTGATCTTCCGACCTGTCTGTGTCTCCACAAGAGCTCTGAACTCCTGAAACCGCTTGAAGACCTCACTCTTGGTCTTCAAGAAATAAATCCAGGTCCTCCTGGAGTGATCATCAATGAATAAAACATAATACTCATATCCACTCAAGGAAACATGAGACATCCGACCGCTCACATCAGAATGTATCAAATCAAGTATCCCAGTCGCTCTGCTGTCACTGCTGGGAAAAGGGGATTTGGCAAACTTGCCCATAGCACATCCTCTACAAGTATCAAAGTGATCAGTACTGAAATCTGGCATACCTGTAGTGATCTCCCGCAAGGTCCTCAAGGCTCCATGATACATATGTCCCATCCTGCGGTGCCAAATCTCACACTGCTCAGAACTGCTAGCTCTGCTGTCGGTACTACTACTCAATGCCAAAAGGGGCTGGAATGCAAACCTGTACACCTTTGCATGGCGTACACCTATCACTCTAGCTGACTCAGCTGGAGCGCCCCTGGGATACATCAACACCTGTCCTCCCCTGAACAGTACCTCATATCCTCTGTGCTTCAAAGCTGAGACAGATATGAGGTTCTTCCTCATCCCTGGCACATAAAGAACCTCTGTCACTTTCAAGGGAGGTTTGGACTCCCTCTGAAATGTCAGTGCCCCACCCCGACTGCTCTAACAACTTTGTCATCACCGAGTACTAACTCAATATCAGTGCCACTCTCTGAAAGCTCCGAGAAGTACTCACGGACTCCTGTCATATGACGTGAAGCCCCACTGTCTACATACCAGATACCTGTAGATGCTCCGCTAATCGAGGGAAAAGCCTGCTCCCTTTGAACCTGTATGGCAGGTGATCCTGCACTAGAGGACTCACACATAGTGAATGCAAACTCCCGGTCAAAACGACCTGCAAAGTCCTCAATCTCTGCTGATGCTGCCAAACTCTGGTCCTTCCCCTTCTTCTTCTTCTTCTCCGGACACACAACTGCATAGTGTCCCATCTTTTGACAATTCCAACACTTCACCTTGGAATAGTCCTTCTGTGTGTTAACCTGTTTACCTTTACCTTTGCCTTTGCCCCCACCACTGCTTGTGGAAGCTTGCTTCTTTCCTTTGCCTTTCTTGCCTCCTGCCACCAGTGCTACATCCTCATCCTGCTCAACTGGCTTAGCTGCCCCAAGCTGACCTTTCCTGATCTCTGTCTGAATGCAATCATCCCAAAACCTCTCCCATGTGGGAAGGGTCTCACGAGCACAAACCCCATCAGCAAAGTTCATCCATGAACGGAGGAGGCCATTTACCGTAATCCGCACCAACTCAGTGGGTGGAATGGCCTCTCCAATCGCTGCCAACTCATCTCTCACATTAGTAATCTTAGTGAGATATCCAGCTGCACTATCATTGCCCATCTTAATGTTTTTCAGTTTCTCCTTCAGAACCATTTTTTGGTTCTCATTGGTACTCTGGTAGAGATTGGACAATGCTGTCCACATCTCATGGGCATTGCTCTTTCCTCTCATATGAGGAATGCAATGGTCTTTGATTTCGTCTAGAATCAGCCTCTTACCCTTGTTGTTCTTTTTATTATAAGCAACCAACTGAGTAGCATCAGTAGGCACAACAACAGGGGTCTGTGTGGTATGCACCATGATATCCCAGACTTCTGCCTCCTCAAAGATACTCTGCATTCTCTCCTTCCAAACGCTGTAATTTGTATGCCCATCCAACCTATCCTCCACCCTCAATCCCAATGACATCCTGCTGTCCTAAAACTGAAAATAGCACTGCTGTAGTAAAGATAAAACCTGCTGTTTATGAAAAATCAGCTTGCTGGAATTTTCTGAGTGAAAAAATCAGCAGCTGTAATTTTTCCTTTTGTTGTCCCAAACTGCCCTTCAGCACTCAAGCTCTGATACCATGTTAAAATTTCTGTTTTCCCACCCCGGTTTTCAGTTTCTCATTATTTCTCCCATGTAGTTAAATGCCCTTTCCCATAACCATACATTCAAAAGCTGGAAAAATAAATTTTGCTGAAAACACAAATTCTGGAAAATTTACAGAATGCTGGAAATTGCAGAAATAAAAATCAGCAGTAATAAACAGCCATAAAAACACATTAAAACACTGATATTTTTTGGTCAACGTGACCCTGGAAAAACCCCCTACAACTCTTGGGGAAAACCAGTTTGAGAGCTCTTCTTTATTTCTGAAAAATGTCTT